>JALPQI010004598.1:0-63765 GCA_025490895.1 Thaumatotibia leucotreta
CCGCCGGGATTTGAACCCAGAACCTCTAGCTTCGTAGGCAGGATCATTACCAACTAGGCTACTACGGAGGCTGACTTGTGGATATTTACAGTAATCACATCAACACTCTCATCATCATCATCATTGGCCTCAGACATCTACAAAAGATGGTTCAAGACGTATCCATAGTGGTTTAGCACTTTCGATGATTGTGACGCGTAAGCCAATAAGGGAGCGGCAGCAGCGATCGCATAATGTACTCGCAAAAAAAGGAATATTCACACTGAGTCAACACTGCTGAATAATTATTGACTCCCACAAACTAAGCACGTGTTAGAATACCCTGTTGATTCTGTTTACTGAGGTTCTACTGACGCTGCAGCTAGGCGTACCTACAGTCGCTGAAACACTCGTATGTAAGCATCCCTACACGACTTCATTTATTCTGTTTGAGCGTACTTTTGTTGGTCTAAACGGATCCTGGGTGTAATTTCTGTAGTTTAGAGACAGCCGAGCGTTGTGTTTGTGTGATTATGACTAGTATACTCGTAAATACATACCTACCTAGTGATTCTTGAATGTCACTCAACTTGGATACTGATTATCGTTCTGTCTTACACAATAAATCTGTTTTTTTTATGATTGAACATAAAAACGTGAGGCTTAAGGATTTTTTTTATTTCAAAGTAAAGGAACTAGGCATTGCCTTGTCACGTGGCGACCGTGATTTTAAAAGAAGTGATTTGAAAGAAGCGATAACAGTTTTGATGATTGACATTGATAATAGGCAATTTCGTCATCCAGGATGGCAAATATGGAACAATATAGATAATGGAAGAGCAAATGCCTCTCTCCAGCAGCGGATTGATAAAAGCTGATAATGTGTGATGTGTAATTCAAATAAAAATTTTAGTAAATAAATAAAACTCCTTTGTGCTAATCTTGTACTGCACAAACTTTCATTATCAGCCCTTGAGCGCCCATTGCGGAGCATAGGCATCTCTTCGTGTACGCCATTCGTCCTGGTCTTGTGCCAACCTTACCCAGAAGCAACCCACAGATTTCGTAATATCGTCGGCCCATCAAGCTGGAGGACGTACAACGCTTCTTTTTCTTTGAAGTGGCCACCAATCCTATAGAATTTTCGTCCTCCTGCCATCACGTTGCCTAGCAATGTGTCCCACCCAGC
Source organism: Thaumatotibia leucotreta (assembly GCA_025490895.1). Taxonomy (NCBI): domain Eukaryota; kingdom Metazoa; phylum Arthropoda; class Insecta; order Lepidoptera; family Tortricidae; genus Thaumatotibia; species Thaumatotibia leucotreta. The sequence continues at coordinate 1,169 of JALPQI010004598.1, forward strand.
TCCATTTGAGTTTCAACACAGTATCCCCGACATCACGCATGCGGGATGATGCTACGTTGAATTTCGGTGTTCCTAGCTCGAACTTTTAGCAAAAACCTTGAGGTGGAAAAGGTACTAAGCAATTTTCAATATCATTTCATGTAAGAGCACCTGGCAAAGTTAAATTAGCGCAGAGAAAAATAACTTATCCTTAGTTCGAGTAGCCTAATTAACGACAATGATTCAAGTTTCAAACTTCACGAGTTTTCAAAGAATTTTCCGTTTTAATTAAATGGCAACTTGAGTCTCTTTTTATCAAAATGAATGATTTAAATATAAATTCTCAAGTATCTTGTGAAGTTTCAAAGGGAAATTTTAAGTGCAACGCTCGGCTGTTATTGGTTATTAAGTGGGCGTAGTTTTTGCAACGAGTATCCATCTTGAAAAAATGTCTTTGGATCTTACCAACTTTCATTCTGGTATAAGGTCCCGCGTAGACGTATTTTACGAAGGGTTCAGCAAAGTCACATCTCAGACAGTGGCGATAAATTTTAAGATACAAAATATACAAACGCCTTGGCACTCGTAGAGTCTAAACTCGTGTAGGTGCAAAATGCTAGGGTAACTGTGTGGTCACCGGAGCCTGGGGGCTTATTTTCGTTGGGAAGCAAGGTGTATCCACTGTCCGTCAGAACTATTTATTTTGTATAATAATGGCGAAGCTTCGATAAACATTGCTGTTACAAATATTAACAGGAAATATAGCTGTTTTACGTTCGCAGCCCAACCTATAATTTATGAGCAGGCTTGAGAAAATTTTAGCTGGAAATAAAATGAAAAATTTGTTTTGTAACAAGTGCAAAACGATGGCCTCAAGCGGCATCTTGACATAAAGTACACTCAAAGACATTATGCCGCTTGATCCAATGAAAATATTTATTTCTCAGATATTTAAACACAATTCATTCATGGAGAAAACAATGTATTTTGAATATTTAATCGAAAATTATTCAATCTACAAAAAAAAAAGGTTGCTGCAAAGGTTGGCTATCGCCATTCAGCGGCTGCAAAGGTTGGCTATCGCCATTCAGCGCGGCAATGCTGCCAGCGTTATGGGCACTTTTGCACCGGGAATGACTCGGGGAGGGTTGTTTGATTAGTGTTTATCGTAGGTTTTGTTTTTTATTTGTTTTATTGTGTTGTAGTTATTTTGTAAGTTGGTTATATCTAATGTCATCGTTATTATAATTGTATATTTTTTTATTTAATAAATGATTTATATAAAAAAAAAAATCTACAAAACGTATTAATAAGTTATAGTCTTCATTTATTTATTAAAACTTTATTGCACAGATAAATAGTACAAAAGGCGAACTTAATGTCATAAGGTATGCTCTACCAGTCAACCTTGGGGCCAAACAGGGATTGAAAATCGGTACATGTGTCATTTCCAAGTTTTTGTACACAGTAAAAAACATTCGAATACACGACCGTATATTATATTATTATAATACTATTAAATTTCGGCAACGTGCTTGTAAGCGAACTTTTGTTTCAAATTTCAGATCGCCATGGCTGACAGCAATTTGTTTGGCCTATAGTCAAAGTCAAAGTCAAATAATTCTTTATTCAAATTGGAATAGCAACAAACTCTTTTGACTCGTCTAGGTATTAAAACTACTGCCATTAAAGCAGTAAGGACAACAAGTTGGACCAAGCCTGATTTAGACAAATCGCTAAGGATGCAAACCAAAGTAATGGCGGCCCTCAGGAATGATGGACTAACTGAAGAAATATTCGACGTCACAAGAGATTGGATACTTTTTGCTAAACTGCAGGCCTAAAGCTATAGATTAGATGTATTGTTTCTATCTCCCATATTCCTTTTCCATAGGCTTTTCACGGGAACGTATGAATTCATATTGCTGTAACGATAAACTTCTGTACGACGTGCATTGTTACAGAAAGATAAATTTAAACGTTTACGTGAGCATACGAAGGAAATAGTTATTTGTTTTACTAGGGAGCAAAGTGATTGTTTAACCCTCGTGCAAATATTGAAACCCGAGCAAGCGAAAGATTCCAGAATTTGAACCACGAGCGCAGCGAGTGGTTCATATTATGGTTCATAGTTATTGGCGATTTTTCTGTGATTTTCGGAATTACCCCACTTTCGCATCTCGCAATTACCCAAAAACTTGAAAATGAGTGAAAGAAAACAAAACACGACCGAACTCGTTTAGATTTTAAAAGAAAAAAATATTCGGATGCGTTCTGAAATTTGCATAGTGTCAACACTTTTATTTTCCTATTGTTTTTATTTGTCGTATTTTTAGAACTTTTAATTAAAAGCCTTTTACAACAAAATGTGGTATTTAATTTGGATTTTAGCATATTGAATATAATATTATGAAAGGTTCATGTGTATGAATCTGTTTGAAACTATTGAGTTTTCGAACGTACTGTCTAGTTCAAACGTCAAAAAGCTTATTGCACTCTCAGGCCGTATAAGTTATTGCTTTAGTCTACCCAGAAGATAAAAAAAAAAAAACTTTAACCTCTAGAGATTAAAACACAGTTTTGCACTCTGAAATTGAAGGACCTTTGCCCTACACCTGTAACTGAGTCTATTCGATACGGAAACGGGCAAGAGGAGGGGCATGGCATGATGTTTCAATCTCTCGCGCTTAATGGACCTGTAGATGTACCCTGCTGATGCTGCTACTTTCTATCCATTCCATCCCTCTCGTACTTCCGTATTGGTCCGAGCTTGTTAGAAAGTAAATCCGCTTTAATAAGCGACGGAAACTCATGGTAAGCGCACTGATAATCACATTCATACCGCAGGAACACTCAGTTTACGCATTAGGCCAAAGTAAGTCATTATTATGGTCTATAGCAGTGCATCTGTCCCTTGTGGCAATGGGCGAAGGAGTTTTGACCATGGGCTCTGCAGCATGCGTGTTTTTCAGCGTCGCTGCGGTGGCACACCTTGTCACAGGGTGGGACGCGCACCTGAAAATATTCAACGTAAATATGCCAATGAAAGTAATTTTACCTACATTTTCAACTATGTAGGATTTCGTAGTAAACAAGGAACCCCTATAGTTTCGCCACGTCCGTCTGTCTGTCCGCAGCATAGCTCAGTGGCCGTCAATACTAGAAATCTGCATTTTGTTACAGGTATACATATTAATTTTGCCGACCATGTGATAGAATAAAATCTAGAAAAATATTTTTTTACCTCCCCAACTGGTGAAGTGGGGATGTTATTTTATTTGCTGTAAGCCTATAATAGTATGGGGTATCATTGAATAGGTTTCTTAAAAAGAATGCGGGTCTTGAAAAAACGTTTTCTTGTAAAGACAATATTTTCGGAGATAATAGCTCAAGAATAAAAAAAATTGCGCCCCCCCCCTTCTAACTTTTGATTCGTGGGTCCAAAAAATATGAAAAAAATCATCAATAGTGAACTTATATTATTTATTTATCAGGAGCCTGTATTGTCCCACTGCTGAGCAAAGGCCTCCCCCCATTTTTTCCACTTTTCACGGTTTTGTGCAGTGTCTGACCATCGGACTTCGAAACGGCTTCAGAAACGAGTCAAGCTCATCTCGCCATCGCCGACGGGGTCTTCCGGCTCTCCGTCTCGAGATGTTGGGCTGCCACTCTGTGGTAATCTTGGCCCACAGGTCACTTGGCATGCGGGAGACGTGTCCAGCCCAGTCCCACTTTAACGTCGCCGCCTTCCGAGATACATCAGCAATTTTAGTTCTGGAGCGCAGTGTTGTGTTTCGGATACGATCTGTTAACTTTACGCCTAATATACTGCGCTCCATTGCTCGCTGACAAACCCCGAGTTTGGTCTTTTGAGAAGCTGTCAATGACCAAGTCTGTGCACCGTAGGTGAGTACTGGAAGTATGCACATGTCCATAAGTCTCCGCTTTAGCGATAGCGGGAGGTCACCCTTCATCAGATGTTTCATGAACCAATAGCTCCTCCAGGCGTTGTCAGTCCGTCTTTCGACTTCCTTCTCCTGCCGCGCCTGGAAAGAGACTAGTTGGCCCAAGTAAAGGTACTCATGGACATATGCAATAGTTTCTCCACTTAACTCAATCCTACATGCGGTACTATTGGTCATAAGTTTGGTCTTTGACATATTCATCTCCAGTCCAACCTCGAGGCTTGCGTTGCTTAGGTCTTGAAGCATCGAATGTAGCTCGGAAGCGGTTGAAGAGAATAGGACAATGTCGTCGGCAAATCGGAGATTGGTCAATCTTTTATCACCCACGACAAGGCCCCTATCCCTCCAACTCGGCGCTAGCTTCCGGAAAACCTGTTCGAGTGTACTGGTAAAGAGCTTCGGCGACAATGGATCTCCTTGCTTGACTCCTTTCTGAATATCGAAGGATGCACCAGACGACTGTAGTTTTATTGCAGCTGTGCTATTTTTGTAGACGGCGGTTATTAAATGAATGTAACTGGCGTCTATATTCTGATTGTGTAAGGCTGTAAAAATTGAATTGTGGTGTAGGCTATCGAACGCTTTCGAGTAGTCAACGAATGCTAGATAAACTGGAATATTATACTCTTGATGTTTCTCAATTATCTGGTTAAGAGCTTGAAGGTGGTCGGTCGTGGAGAGGCCCGGGCGAAATTCAGCCTGTTCTGGTGGTTGATGGCGGTCAAGTGTTCCTGAGATGCGACTTTCTATTATTTTAAGGAATATTTTGTAAATGTGGGAGACAAGACTGATAGGACGGTAATTTCCTATGTCAGATCTGTCTCCCTTCTTATACACTAGAATTATATTGGAATGGAACATTTTTTGTGGAAAAGTTTGGGTTGATATGATGGTATTAAAAAGTCTTCTTACGTGTGGAATCAAAGTTGGCTCTCCTACTCTTAATGCTTCGGTGGTGATCCCATCCTCACCAGGGCTCTTGCCATATTTCATTTTACGAAGAGCCTTATATACTTCGTTGTCTGTAACTAGTGGGATGGTTTTGTAGCTTTCCTGTAAAACGGACGAAGGCTGAACGCTTGTAGGGTCAGCATACAGGGTCTTATAATATTGGGTGGCGATGTTTAGGATCTTTTCCCGGTCACCTTGGCGAGCTCCAGTATTATCTTTTAAAGATGTTATCCAACTTTTTCCTCGGGAAAAACCGTTGCCATTTTTAAAGACGTGTTCTTATCCAAAGCTATCTCAACTAATTTTGTTCTAAAGTTTCTAATATCTGTGCGTATGCTACGTTTTACTTGTCTATCTTTTCTTCTGTACTCTACACTATTTCTGGAAATGCTTAATAGTTGCCGTTCTTCTATCAATTTAATTGTTTTTCAGTCAGTTTTTTTTGTTTGCGTTTGGGTCGCCTTATTTTATGACTTGCGAATTTAATACATTTAATAATGTTGTTGTATTGATCATCTGCTGTTTGGTTATCGCTGCCTAGTATTTCGAAGCTGTTTTTTAATTGTAAGTTAAATTCTTCCTTCTGATTTAAAAGTGTACATTTATCATGCCTCGGTATTAGAGCTTTACGGATTAGCAGCTGGCGATAGATTTTGCTGTTGAAATTCACAATAGCTCGAGGAGGTCGGTGATCGGAACTAAATTTGATACTATTGATCGTCTGAACGTTTTTTATTATTTGATTATTGGATGTTATAATGTAATCGATTTCGTTTTTAGTGTGGGAATTCGGTGAAATCCATGTCCATCTGCGGTGTGATTTTTTAAAAAAGAAACTATTAGAAATGTGTAAGCTTTGGCCAAAGGTAAAATGCACTAGACGTGATCCGCGAGTATTTCGATCCCCAAGTCCATGGGGCCCAACGATAGTAGGGTCATTCAGTTCCTGCCTCTTGCCTAACTTTGCATTAAAGTCACCTATGACCAGATTATATGTTGCCCGATGTTCGTCGCATGCTCTATTCAAGAGGTCGTAGAAAGCTTCCACTTCCTCGTCAGAGTGTGTTGACGTTGGCGCGTATGGGTGCGCCAAAGTATTTATAAAATTGCAACTTAGATTATTGGAACTCCGAAAATTTTTCTTATACAATTTAACTTCATAATGATCGGTATTTAGAATAATCTTTGTTCATAATTATCATCACATAGAATTATTTATGTTCATAATATTGTTTTTCATACATATTTTTAGTACTAACTTTTATGTTTATATAATTTTTCACTATACTTATTTTATGCTATATATTCTAATGTTATAGGTATTTATTTTTATCTGTACTGGTTTTATGTATGAATTATTTTTGTTTAATTAAATATAAATCGTACTATTACTGTAAACTAGCTACCTGCACAAATCAGGTTGTGGCATGCAGAGTAGGTACTGTACTAAACGGGTTCCCTCTAAACTTTTTTTGTCCGAAATGCTTAGAACATAACAGACTTGGTATAATCTATTTTGGCATCAACTTAATGAGACAGAAACATCAGTTGGCTTAAATAACAATATTTCGAATATTATTTTGTCCGAAACTATCTTGGCATATCATTAATTACGCCGAGTGTTATAAGACAGAAATTAGATTTGCAATTTTTTTTGGGCATGGAGCCACATGTTCGAAACTTGCCTTTTTCGTCAGGCAGAATTTGCTGTGAGGGTGAAAATTTCTGCAGTGAGCGAGCGAAGCGAGCGAACAAAACCTTCCAGGGCAGATCCGACCCGGATAGGTTAGGTTAGAAGACTAAGGCGGGAGCTTTGCTCCCGCCTTAGTCTTCGAGGTTATTTTTTTTTTTAGCAACCTAGAAAGTACTCAGCTCAGTAACACAGTAAGTAACGTATAGAATATTACAACTACCTCGATTATATTGAGAGGTTGTAATTATTCCTTCTCTGTTATGCTAAAACAAACTATGCCGATACTTTTTATGCACATCCAGATTATGCCTCATCATAAATAGGAGCATCGAAATTATGCTCGAATAATATTCGAACAACTCGAAATCTGCCACAAAGAAATATGCTAAAGTTGAGTATGCCACAACAGCTTCTGCACAAAGCCCATTATGACTACATAGTTTATGTTATTCATAAAAGAATTATACCACAACAGAGTGAACCTAATGGGAAAATGTTTATAAATAAACAATTTATTTCAAATAACTTTATGAGTATAGATTAATCTACTTGACGACTTTAGGAGGATAAAATTTCGAAATAAAAATCGTTATGAACATTGTAGGTAAAAGTATAATTTTTAGTAAGAAAAAAAGTATGAGAAAAAATTTTCGGAGTAATGATGATTATGAGTAAAAATCGGTATTAGTAAAAATATTCGAAGAAAAAATTGTATAAGTGCCAATATGGACCCGGCGCGTATACTTGAACAACGGACAATATTTGTTTTTCAGTTAATCTAAACTTCAAAACTGCGATTCTGTCTGAATAGGAAATGAATTCTACAATGTTATCTTTCCATTTTTTGTTTACCAAAAATCCCACGCCATTTAATCCCCCGGATTCCCCGCAGTAGAAAAATATTGTATTTTGTCGTTCAACAGTATCTTCGCCTTCTCTGCGGACTTCAGAGAGGCCAACAATGTCCCAGTTTAGATCTTTCAGAGCATTTTCCAACTCTATCAACCTTTCTTCTGTGCGAAGTGTTCTTGTGTTATATGTAAGGATATTCAGTTTGTGCTTGGAGTCCTTTTTATTGTTAGCTGAAGTCGTTCGACGGAAAGATGGTCGTAACGCCCGGAGATTCTTCGCACCCCGAGTTCTGGATGATTTCCGCTTACCGTCGTCAGCGAAATCTTCCGAACCGCCGGGCCCTAGGGGCCATTTCTTTATTTGTCTATTCATATTAAGGGGGGGTTTAGACGATTAACCTACCGCGCTCGTCCAGTGCGTGTTGGTAGGTGAGTAGTGGGCCTTCTGACTCGGCTCGTGGGCGCCGCCGTTGACGAACTAGCCATTCTTCCGCCGCCACCCTAAGTCAATATCCTACTCTGATACTGACTGTCTGACTCGGCCAAAATATAGTAACGATATGTGCCCTAGCCAGCGTTCCACACAAAGTGTGTGACAGTTTAGCGTCGTATCGAGGACGAAGAACTTATAGTGTGAACTTATACCTTAAAATAAAACAATTTCGAACATAATCAGCTCACCCGTTTTAGAATAACTACGGACATGCTGACATGTTCTTGGCCGGTTTTTATTATATTCTTAAATTTATTCGAATATCACAAAATAAAAAGCTGAATATTTAAATACTTGGTACTTTCAAATATTTACAAGCAACCAATATAAGAAAGTTTAGTATTTATTTGTAATAAAATAAATGAAGGCCACTTACCCAATTATTGATGACTTCCCTGTGGGCGATCAGTACACCGGTGACCACGAGTAGGAAGATACTGGTTCTGATAACCGCCATTTTGGATTTTGGGATGCCTGGACAAGGTGTTTAAAAAGTTATAAATTATTGAATATTAATGTTGAATTGTTATGAAATCAATAAAGTTAACCGTGAGGTTATGAGAAACGGGGAAATGTTGTATACTCAAAGCTTTAAAACAACACATATTTTTGTAAGTTATTCCATTGACAACTTTTTCATACATGATAATTCAGCACGCAATGTATTAATCTTGTAGGCGCAACGACGAATTTATTAGATAGATAATAAATAAAACTTTTACCTTATTTGGAACCTCGTCTGCCAACAAACCATGCTCTGGTTTGGTGAAGTTGTAATTTAGTTCTAAGATTTGTGTCTGAATAACATTTATTTAATACACGTCCTTAATAATTAGGTCAAGTCATTATTATCCACTTATCATGTTAAACTAAGTAGTGGGTATATTGCAGGTCAGTACGAATTAAATAAAACAAACATGACACCCAATCTTAACCACTTTTTAACAAAATTATTATCCCAATCAATTCCTATGAACATTTAAAAGTTGGCGGTAGTAGGCTAAATAATAACTATAACTGGGAAAAATATACGCTCGTATGAAATGTACATGGCTCTATCACATCAGTCCATGCCAGTCCACTGCTTGCCGTAGGCGTCTCCTATTAACTATGCAATCTATGCATATAGATGTATTAGGAGGTAAATGCCCATAATTGCCACGCTGGCACGAGGAATGGCGATGGCTGTAATGTGTCCACTACGATGACGCTGCTGCCCATCATCAATCTTCTATCAAAGAATAGTCAGTGGCACTTCAATCTCTTAGTCGGCTCTTACAACACCCGCTGGAAGAGTTGTGGTGGTGACACATGTATTCTTACTGCCGTCACCAAACGGCACACATGGCAGATGGCTGTATAAGTCTTATTAGTTATATAATTATTACCGAAAACATCGCCAAATAAGAAGTCTTGATTTGCAGATTTCTTTACCGTGTACATTGTGTCTCTGGAACAATGATTCGTTTGTAGCATCCTCGAAATGGTGTTTGAAAGCTGTAAAATGGAAATTTTGTACTAGGTATTGTATTGGAGTAGATGAAGCTGCGATAAAATTACAGACAACGTTAAAATTCATACTTTTTTGTAATAAAATAAATTTAATTTAATATTTTCTTCGGTTACCGCGAGGATTACACATGAAATAAAACTATGAAAACGCACGGATAAACTCGCGTATATTAACTAATTTTAACTTCATTCCCACGTTTCGAACACTTTACAGGGATCGTGGTCTGCGGATGACTGACAATGGAGGAAATTTAATAGATCTACCTCCATCAAAATAAGAAAGAAAGAAAGAAATATTAGTTAATATACGCGAGTTTATCCGTTTTTATAGTTTGATTTTATAAATTTAAGTTATTAAATTGGCACATCTTTTAAATATGTTAGCAATATACTCGTACAGTTTTCTAGCGGCTTCTCGTCTCTTTTTAATTGTATTGACTAAAAAGGAACTTGCGGCTCCTCGATTTATACTAATTATAATTAATGCTTACTCCTCTGAAGTAGACAAACTACAGGGTGATCATAAGTACGTATACCGATAGAGTTGAAACCTGTATTTCTGACCACATTTTGAGACTGAAAAGTCATATGTTTTTTTCTACATTCGACTTAGCTTCAAATATAATGACTTATTTGTCAAAATTTTTCATCATATAAAGCACTGAATGCACAAGGCACAGCTTCTACGGATGCGAAGGCTGGACTCTGAAAGCGGCGGACAGAAAAAGGATCGACGCGTTTGAGATGTGGTGCTGGCGAAGAATGCTCCGCATCCCCTGGACAGTGCGCCGCACTAATATGTCGATCTTGGCAGAGCTTAAGCTGAACAAGCAGCCGCGCCTCTCAACAATATGCCTCCAAAGAATATTGCAGTACTTCGGACATATAGCGCGCCGAGGCACCGATAACTTAGAAAAGTTATTAATAACTGGCAATGTGGATGGCAAGCGACCAAGAACGCAGTAGATGGAGAGGCCTTCTTCAGCGACTACATCATGGCCACGATCCTCAGCAGTGAGGGGCCGACTTAAGGAGGAGGAAAGCACTGAAAATGCATGCACGATTAACATCTTTACATCATGACTTTTCATCGACATAATATTCAAAGTCGTTGACATATTCAATATTCATTGATTGACGTTAGAGAAAATGAAAAAAAAGTATGCAAAAATCATTTACGTAAAAAAAATTCTTATTTCCCTATTATGTTTTACTGGTCATTTAGAAACTAGGTAACTAGTGACCCGCCCCGGTATTGCGCGGGTACTATACCTACATAAAAGTAGTAGTAGTAGTAAGCACTTTATTGTACATAAGATAAAATTCGACACAATCATAAAAAATCTATTACAAGGGCGAGCATGACATAAAAAATGCATAGATAAAGTTTGTCGGTTTACTCATGATACAACCTGTATATTTTAAAATTATCAGCGGTCTTACCTGTCTTCGTCTTAGTTGTTATGAAGAAAGCAACGAATTTTCCTCATGTGACAGTATTTATTAGTGATTACTGTGAAGTAATTTCTTTCATTCGATACATATGATGTCATTTTGCACTATGATAAGATAATCCACACTTCGCATGACGGAAGATAATTGAATCAATTCTGAGAAGTGAATCATAATCATATAAGTTTTGTTTACATAGCTGTCTGTATTTATATATCGGTTTCAGGACATTAGGTATAAGAATATAATTTCGATCAGACAAAAAATTAACCACTTCTCGTACTAGTGCGTAAAAATATTGCCATCCATACTGAAAAATATCTTATATCCGTGATTTAACTTGCCTGCGAAATACTTTCTCAAAGCTTATATCACTTATCTCATAAATGTTGTGATAATGTACTTCCGAGTATAAAACGAAGGTCGCTTAGTTGATTAGTTATTAGATTTAAGATTTATTATGTTGGTCAGACAGATTGTATCAAAAAGAGTAACACATGACTTGGTGTACGAGATAAACGTCTTGTCATGTACATAGTTGTAGGCAGAGATGGCTAAAAAAAAGTAATCTGACTACTTCTGTCAATTACCTACATGTAATCGGAAAAACTAATCGTATTACTGTTTGCCCAACTCTGCTTCTAGGTAATGAGAATGAGTTACAAATAAATTATTATATAGGTATTAGTAGGTATTTTATTTCATATAAGTACAAATTTAAGTTAACCTATAAAGAATACCCTACAAAAAGAAAACAGATTTAATATAGGACGGTAAATATGTGAAACAGGATCATTCCAAAGTTAGCGAATACTGGATTCAATACGTATAGCAGTCGAGAACATTCGAGAGCAGGATCTTCGAGAGCCAGCCGTGTGGTGGCGGCAGTAACAATACATTTGTCACCACCCCAACTCCTCCTGCGGGTGTCGTAAGAGTCGACTAAGGGATTGAAGTGTCACTGCCTATTATTTGATAAAATATTGATGGTCTGGTAGAGTAAGATGCTGAGCAAGATCCAATGCATTTGTCAAAATGTCCTAAAATGTTTGCATGAAACGTTCCGTAGAGTCTTCATAGTGGACACATTACTGCGATCGCCAATTCGCTTGCGCAGCGTGGCGACTATGGACATTTACCTCCTAATGCGTCTATACGCATAGTTAATAGGAGAGGCCTTAGGGATCATCCATTAATTACGTCACACCAATTTTATGATTTTTTGACCCCTCCCTCCCCCTTTGTTACACTTCGTCACAATTAACTACACCCTCCCCCCTTAGTGTGACGTCACATGTAGATTTTTAGTTTAAGGTAAAAATTACAACATCACTTTTTAAGTAACTTTTTATTAGGATTGCTTAAAATTATTCGTAAAATGAACGTACGAGAAAATTTATTTATTCTTCCTCCGACCAAATATTTTCGATTTTCTATTCTTTTATGTTCATGTATTCATGTATGTGAGGATTGTGACGTCACAAACATAGAACTCCTCCCTCCCCCCCGTCACGATATGTCACATTTTGTGGACCCCCTCCCTCCCCCTTGAGGTGTGACGTAATTAATGGATGATCCCTTAGGTCCAGCAGTGGACTATCATAGGATGTATACTCCGAGAGTAGGTACGTGTCCAAAACTATGATATACACTCAAAACAGGATAATTCCAAGGTACTTTGAAGGTAGTAACCACTACCTATTGTACTACACTATTTGTAGGAAGAGGAGGCAATTTTTTTTCACCGGAACTACAGCCCATACTAAAACTTTGCCGATTATAATATTAGGCTTATGGGTGGGAAGCTCAAAGAGGATATACTAAGACAAACCTATAGGTTTTAGCCTTTCGTAACTTTTGTCATTCATTACTATGTAGAAATTTTCCTTTTTAACCTTATGAAATGACGTATACTGTCACGATGTGTGAATCGGAATGCACATTGCCCCTTCCGTGTTAGGTTCTGGCCGTTTTAGATCCTTTATTCCTAATTTAAAATTACAAATTTCCATTCTTCATTCATATACCTACCATTCTTCAGTTGAAAGTAAAAAAAAAGGTAAACAAATATGGCGGATTTTTCATAGCATTTGATGTGTTAGACACATGTCGTGATACACGTTCGCAGGTATATTTTTACCTTAATACTAATAAATATCATACATTTTTTTAACTTTCCGTTGGGGAGAGTGGGTAGGATTCGTGCAGCGGGAGCATTCGTACAGTGGTCATATCTCCGCTATCCGACACGCGAACATGTTCATATTTTTATGTATAACGGCCACTAATATGCATAACTCACCACCGAGAAGGGATGAAAATATGGCAACTAGTTTCTTCAAAAAAAATTAAAACGTGTTTTTGACACCTCAAAGTAATTAGAAAAGTCATTTTTAAATGCATTTATTTAAAAATGACGGAACCCTAAAAATGACTCTTATATAATTATAAGAGTCATTTTTAGGGTTCCGTAGCCAAATTGGCAAAAACGGAACCCTTATAAATTCGTCATGACCGTCTGTCCGTAAGTAATCTTTGAGGTGTCAAAAACACGTTTTGATTTTTTTTAAGAAACTAGTTGCCATATTTTCATCCCTTCTCGGTGGTGAGTTATGCATATTAGTGGCATAGTAGTTATATAATTTATATAACAATACAATACAATACAATAACTCTTTATTGCACTTCAAAGACAAATACAAAACATATAATAAAAGTACATGTTTGAAAGAGGTATACAAAAGGCACTCTCTGTTGAGAGTTGAAATAGCTTAAAATATTAATCTGCCACCGTTAACCATATTATTCAATCTAAATCTAAAAATAATTGGAGACTGTCCTAAGATTGAGATTAGCGTCTATAACAGTTCATTTGTCCTCTATAGCAGTTGGCGTATGAGGACTGTCCATGGGCGCGGCAGCATGCGTTCTTTTCAGGGTCACTTCGACGGCACACTTTGTCGCATGCTGGGACTCGAACCTGTAAATATTATGTTTAATCACCAGATAGAAAAATTAAAAACAACCAATTTTAACCGATTTCTCCAAGATCCTATCATCTGTGTTTTCCATCATTGGTTTCCTATCATCAAATACTATTTTTTGAATGCTTTTTTTTGTAAATGAATGAAAATTACCAAAAGCGCCATACATGTACCTATAACATTTGAAGAGATCTCTCGATTTCTCCAAGATCCCATCATCATACCCCAACTTGGTGCTAACGCGACTATTTTGGGGTTATACGCGTTCGATCACATAAAAAAAAAAACGGGTCACGATTCTCGGAGAAATCGGGTAACATACATACAACAAAAAAAAATCAGTCGCATTGTGAACCTCCTACTTTTTTGAGGTCAGTTCAAAACAATGCCCATAAGTTTATTCATATAGTGGGCAATTCCACGTAAGAAAATTAGTATATGGTTTATTTGTTTCAGGCTTATATTATTACAATACACTGAAAAAAATAATTTGTTAATGGTAACCGAACTTTCGTCAACCTGTAACTTAAAAAAAGTGACGAGCGAAGTAAGGCAATATCTTACCAAAATCAGTTCGGTTAATTTTCTACTAAACAATTGATGTTGTGTATTGCTAAACAATATTAGTTATATCGTGTGAAAACTGTCTGTTGTATATTACCATAAGTTCAGTTATATTTAGTTTACAATTCAGTTATTGTAGACGTGCTGTATGTTGATAACAAATTTACTGTTTGTCAAAATCTTACTGAATTCACAACTTACTTTAATCAAATTTTCTGCTACGCCTAAACCAACTGGCTCAGTAATGTTTAACATAACTTTTTTGTTACCTATAACCAATTTAGAGTATTATTTTAAGCAATTTGTTTCATTCTATTTACGAAATTATTTGCCTGCATGTAACCAAACGAATAGGTTATACACGACAAAAAGACGTTGTTCATATACAGCCAAATGTTTAATTATTTTGACCAAATAGTTTGCCTACTTCTAACCAAATGAATAGGTTATACATGACAAAAATACGTGGATCATATATTATACAGACAAATATAAAATGAGTTGTAAATAGGGCTCACTGCCTGTATAAAATCCAGTACGTCTCGTCGTCACCTTTCTTATCCCCTGGGTGATGAGACGTACTGGATTTTATACAGGCAGTGAGCCCTATTTACAACTCATTTAACTACAAGTAGGGTGTATAAGCCACATCGATGATTACCCAAAAAGAAGTAATACTAAACGAGCAAAAAAAGAAACATTTATTTTAATTAACTTTATTAATTGTAATAATAGAAACATTGATAGTCATTTATAAGAACGGTATAGTAATCAAAATAATCAATCAATCAATAATACAATCGCGAGCAAAAGTACTTTTTGCATCACTTTATAGGTTTTCATTGCACAGAGTATCTTTGTAAACCAATTTATTTTTCTAAATGATTTTACGAGTAATTCCATTATTTTGCTTGATACATTAGCTTCAGAGTCTCTTTGATTACAAGGAAAATGAAGAAATTAAAATTATTTGGTTTACAAAGACATGACATGGTTTGAAATGTCCTTATGTAACCTTCTAATCCCCATTCCCGAAGGTAGTCTCCGAGGGTGTCTGCTGGTGGAGGTACGACTTCCATTTTGGAATATTCAAGTAACTTGACATATATACATATGTCATACACATCACACAAAATACAGATCGCCGTTTGGTTATTTCTATGCTAAGTATTGTCTATATAATGAAGTATGTTTGGTTACACATTGTATTTTATTTGGTTAGATAAAGCGAATGGTCTGCTAGAGTAGCAAACCCGTATTTGGTTTTACTCTACTAGACAAAACGGGTTATATGTAACAAAAATATGTATTATAATAGCAAATCATTGTTGAGTTACATCTAAACAATTTTATGTAATGGATAATAACATCGTCTTTGTTAGAAACTAGGACTTGGTTTTTGTTGCATATTGTCAATGCTTACTCTTAAATTAGACCAAGCGGTTTATTTACATGTGAACACTTGAATTTGTTTACTGTTTTAATGTAAGACGTATACAAGCATTTATTTACGAATAGCCCAACTTAGAATAACATTATCCGTTTGGTTATTAATACGAATCATTAATAGTATATTAATACTACTTCATTCCGTGGACAAACCTTAGGTCACGTAGCACCACATAACTACAATACACTTCAGAGTTCCGTCGGTAAAATGATAAGAACGTAACCCATTCATTTTGAAATGTCAGTATCTACAGTATTCTTAGAAATCTGAGGCCCTACCAAACCCACGAACGCGAAGTATTGCCTCCCTGTTATACTTAAGTACGAATTTACAAATGCGAGAGAGAGGCAACACTTCATTCGTGGTTCGCGGTAGGGTCTCTGAGGCTTAGTTCAATAAATATTTTTTCTAATTTCGACAGAATTTAAAAAAAAATACTTATGATTTATTATTTCGGAAATTATCGCTCAGGCAGTTAAAAAAAAGGTATTGTTAATGTTAGTAAGATGTAAGATAAGGATTAGGTACTCACCCAATTGTTGATGGCATCAGTATTGGCAATGAGTGCGCATGCGACTACGAGGAGAAAGAGGGTTGTCTTGATATCAGCCATTTTGAATTTTATGTCTGGAATAGAGGTCCGGCTTTAGCAAATATTAGGTCCTTTAAGTACCTGAGAAATTTGTGTTTTTTTGTCATATTGGCTATCACTGGCATTTGTTTTTTTTTTAATGTTCTTCAAAATATTTGGAATAGGTTCGTGGGTGTCATTAAAATTGACGAAGGGATTGTGACTGACCATTCATTTAGGATTCAACTCTTTGTAAGTGAGGCGAGACTACAATTCTTTTGGTAGAAGCTTGTAGATTTTTTTGCGCAGAGATTCCGATTGCCCTGAGCTAGTGGCACAAGTAGTGCGGCTGTCTATACCTTTCCTGCCTAAGCAAGATCTTAGGCCTAGAAACCATATCCTTCTTGCGATTCCAACAACGCGTACTGTGGCTCGCCAAAGATCTCCTTTTATTCCAGCTCTAAGATTTTTGAACGCGCTTCTGTCATGGGCATCTGAATGTGATCTGTTCGCAAGCCGATGGGCAAATGTGTGTAGCTGTAGCGTATGTCTGACTGAAGTACTGCAAGGTAATGGATGACAGTGGTAGTTTAAGGCGAGGTAAGCGTAGAATTCCCGTTTGTTTTTTTCAGTTTTCTCAATAATACTACTTCCTTATGAAGTAAAACTTATATATGTTACATTTGAGAACTTGATCTATCGCGCATTGAATAGTATTAAGTATTTAAACAAACTTCGCCCTATAAAAAACGATCCCAAACATAGGTCTAATCTCTGCATGAAAACTCATTTTGCTAAGAAACTACATAACTTTACCAAGAAAAAAATATATCAGAAGAAACGTCGAAGTCTGTGTCAACGATTAACAAGAAGAAATCATTAATATTGTAAGAATTATGTTTCATCTTACAAAATATGTGAAATTATTCTCCCGGATCGCTCCTGCTGTCATCTTTCAGTCCCAATCGGGACCTGTTGGAGGGAGGACGTACGTCAATTTTGCGCACCGCTGTCGTCAACCAAACTATCTTTAAGATTGGTGTGATAACACATAAAAAAATGTTATCATCACTGGGGCTTCGGAGACTGAATAAACATAAGTAGTGAGTGACTAAATTAATAGAATTATGTTATTCAATATATTAAACCAAAATAATAACAAACATATTACACAGTATAGATAAAAACAGTAGAATGACTACTGGTGATAAGACCATGACACATTTTGACATGACGAAAATAGTGAAATAATTAAGAATGGTACCTACTCGTATCTATTAAAAATAGGATTTTATATCCATAATAGTTCGTTATCATCCAATAAAATTTTAAAAACACAATTTATTTTGGAATTCGAATTATTTTATGAAATGTTTTGCAAGCAGTCGCACTATATTGATTTAAACTTTCACGACTATCACTCATATTTTAAATACAAACGGGTCCTAATCGCGTAAACTTACGTTTAATTATATCCTGACGTTACACCCGTGGTCGCAGGCAGACATGAGTATCAATAAAATACTACTAATAATATACTATCAATTAAAAAAATTATGGAAAATAATGCGAATTGTTACGAAACATACCGAGAATTAGTTCATTTCGATTCAAGTGCGAAAAAAATTAAGTACTAAAGGAGTGGAGATAAATTAAAGCACGACCGAAGGGAGTGCTTTAAATCGACACGAGTTACGAATTTCGTCTCCGCACGTGTATCGTACGACGTTTTTCAGTACATGTGGCCCTCCGAAGATTTCGACCTGACGTAAAATGAACCACTCCTCGCACAAGCGCGTAAAAATGCGCAATCTGTACTGAGAAATAAGCTTTTCATAAAAAAATTGAATGGAAAAATATACGAATGACTAAAGTTGCTATAGGGAATGGCGCCCACTATGTTATATTTGCATGAAGGGTAAATTAATAAAACTTAAAAAAAAAAGAAAATATTACTTGATAAATGTGATCTATTATCTATACCAATGATATGGTACATATTTATTGTAACGGTGAAAAAGTAACCCTGTATAATAACACAGATAAACTTGATCATGTACAGCGATCGTACTAATAATGTGGATGACATTAAATCACCTATAGAATGTTTTCAAAAAATATTTTTACTATTACTATTTTTACTAAAACGAAAGTGTCATTTGAAATAAGTAAGTTGAGTACATAATGCCGTTCGTTTACTAATGTTTTAAAATACACAATTGCATGTCGAATTTACAAGAATATTGTTATAATTTACCCTTTTTGGAGAGACGTGACAAAAACATGTACGTGCTGTGATCAAAACATACTAAACATAGAACCAACATTCAAATGCATTTTGGAAATAACTCAATATATCAGAATTATAGAGCCATAGAAAACGCAAATAGTATTAAAGACTGTATCGTTTATTATAAATACAAGTTTAACCTGGGTCCCGTTTTATAAAGTTACAAGTTACAATTTTACAAGCGTTTACTGGCAACACTTGTCCCGTTTTTTACAATTTGCGTTTTATAAAAGTACTATGTTACAATTTTACAAGTTACAGGTACAAGTGCCTGTAGCTCAGCCATAGACAAAAATACAGGAGTTTAATAGTTTTAAACTCGTAATCGAACAAGTGTTTTATAAAAATATTGTAAATAACAAGTGTAGGTGTGGTAGACTTGTAACAAAAACTGACGTACGTCTTGAGGCCTGTAACCGCAACTACAAGTGCAATTTTCCCAGATATTTCGTGTGCTACAGACGTTTGCTCGTAATACTGTTGAAATTATTCGCTTTCTGAGAGATTCTTCATAGTTTTGGCCAACTACCACGAACTCCGAAAACCGCAAACGACGATTTGCCTTTGTCACTTCTAACAAGGCGATATTAGAGTGAAAGAGAAAAATAATCGAAATTTTCGGATTTTCGAGTTTACGGTAGGGCCGCTGACTATGACTACACTTTTTTACTTATGTCTGGAGCATAAGGTCTAAAGTTGTATATATTATTATATTTATTCCCTTGACTGTACCCCGATATCGTTGACCGAGACTGTTCCAGCGGCCCTACCGCGAAAATCGAAATTCGTAAATTTCGAGGATTTTCCTCTGTCACTCAAACGAAGGCGTCATTAGAGTGAAAGAGACAAATCCTCTAAAAAAAAATACGCAAGTAATTATAGCGGGTTACACTAATTAGCTACACATTCTGTATCGCGGAAGAGCAAAGCAATATTGTTCATCCTTGAATATGGACTTCCGCAAAGTAACGCCTGATTCAATTAATTAATTACAAATCCTCTAAATTTACGAATTTCGTTTTTCGCGGTAGGGCCGCTGTTCCTAATAAATTTGGACTTTCGGAGTCGGACACCGTACGACTTCAAAGAGCGAATGAACTCCACAAAAATTTAGAACATCTCTCTCATCGTTTAGTTCTGCGGCCCCACTGCGATTTTCGCAAATTTCGAGGATTTGTCTCCCTCACTTTAATGAAGCCTTCGTTGGAGTTACGGCGAAAAATCTTCGAAATTTACAAATTTTGAATTTCGCGGTAGTAGGGCTGATTTTCCATCAAAATAAACGTACATAATCTGTGGATACGATTATTTATGTCAGTTTTTTATTTTTAAATAGTGATGTCCGTCACGCCTGTAGATGTTACTTGTAATCGAGATTTACCATGGTTCATTACAATTGTAAATTTTTGTGTGTATTTATAAAACACCTGTAATAGTTCATAGTGCATTACAGGTTCCTGTAACCTGTACACTTGTAACCTGTAACTTGTAACTTTATAAAACGGGACCCTGGTCTAACTTTTGAAATATGTATTATTTTGCGTTTCTATGTTCTGAGTGTATGGTGTGTACGTAATGTATGGCTACTTTCCAAATTGTTTCTTTTAGGGGCTTTATCGTGCTTAAAATATTGCCTATCAAACGTATTTCGGACAAACCTATACAGCTGAATGTAAGACTATTTCAGTGACTCCATGGTACTATTTTAAGAAGCAATAGGTCGAGATGCTACCCGAGTATATTATCTAAACGGAGTCTTCATGATTCCCCAATCAGGCATACACAAATAAAATGTGGTGGATTTTATGTTTTACATAAAATAGCAGCTATAAGAATCAGCCATACATAAAATCCTTAATGAAACACCATGGGCTTGATCCATAGTTAGAACAGGTAGATATAAATGCTCCATGACAGTTATATTAGATGTCAAAGTCAAAATACACGTAAGCTTCATACCATATTCTCTTTAAAGTATCCTTTCACAAATTCAGGTCATTTTTTTGGGCAATATAAGAGCTATGGCAATATCTAAATGTTTGACATTACGAAGCACAAGCGTATCTTTCAAAGTACGATTTTTTTGTGTGTGATGTCGTCTTTTTCGCAAAACGTAAATTTTCTTGTAATAAATACTTGTCCCAAATATTTTTTTATTACTCAGGAGATCAGGATTTTGGAATGGGTTAGTTGTGTCTAATCCAGATGGTTTACGTCGAATATCTAGGATGAAATGTGTACCTTATTAAAGCAGTAATTAGACACATGTATGTTTTTATATAAACATGTAATATAAAAAATTATGGCCAAGTAAAGTCGTATTTATAATAAATGATACACCCTTTAATATAGGCCTCACAAATTTTATGATAGCAGCAAGTATACCCTGGGTGTAACTACAAAATACAATCAATAAATCTTTTATCCTGTATAAATGTAATGGATTTACTCGCGATTATTATATTACTTTGTGAAATATGCAGCACGGAAGCTTAAATAAAAGCATTATCCTATAATGCAAAATTAGGTACGTTATTTTTGCGTCACCTGCATGATCAGTTCGACCCCTGATAATCATGTATAATTATATACTTTTTTCGTGGACAGTCCATCAAAAATTTTGAAAATCAGCATGTTTGCATCATTTTTTATGAAATTGTACGCCTTATACGCATTATAGGACCGCGGATCTATAACGAGTTTCATATTAAATATTAATGGGATAGTCTCGCATCCGTGTATTTTCTAAATTTACCGTCTACTTTACACATGGCTTGCTAGAGCTTGCCAGATTATAAATTAATCACTTATATTATTATTATGTTACACTATGTCGTTTCGATTCACACTAGTCACATAGTTGTAGTACTGTAAATATTTTCACTATGAGTATTACAGTATCACGTCATCATTGACGGCGACTGTCACGGGTATTAGCGGAGGCTGGATGACTCTTAAAACTAGCGTTGAGAGGTCAAAGAATATGGCCTTAAATTGTACAGTACTTTAGTTTATACTGTCATGCCATATTTTTTGTTTAAATAAATAATAATAATAATAATTTATTGAATATTGATGATGGGCATCAGCGTCATCAAAACTGACCCACTACTGCGATCGACACTCCACTTCCCCAACGTGGCAATAATGACATTACCTCCTCGTGGATGCGCATTTTAATACGCGGATCAAAAAATACTTATCTGGAACTATAGATAGTTCCACGAGAGTTGAGGTCACGCACACATCAACATGTCATGTAAATACACGGGAAATTTAAAATTAGTGTTCTTTTTTCCTACTAACAGCAAGCCCAATTGCAACTGTAAGATTGATCGAAAAGTTAGTTCTAGGGATTTGCTTCAATATTTTGACCCAAGTTATTCATTCATTCACTACATTTTTTTGCAATTAGTACTTTGTTTGGATGTGTGTTTAATTCTTCACCTCAACTCTGGTGAAATTACCTATACCAAAGCTAATACTTATAATTCAATGACCCATAATCTAAACAAGATTTTTTATACAATGTCCGCTTTTGAAAACTTATTGACACATCATATTAAACTTACCAAAACTTGAAAAACTGGCGTTAAACATTGTATTCTCTTAGGTATTTTGGCCAAAATACTAAAACTAGGCAAAATTTGGCAAGTTTGAAGCTATTTTTGAAATAAAAGGTTCTTGCAATAAGGTGTATTATAACAAAGAAGAAAAATTTTATTTATCCGAAAACTTCAAAGCCAATACGTGGCCCGAAAATGGAGATTGAAAAAGCCGAAAATTTTATTAAATTCTGCTTCGACTATGGGTCTATGGGAATCGTACATAATTAGGTTTGGTATTTCGTGAAAAGTGTTTTTTTTGTTCACCCTAACGCATATCCAAGTCATAGAAAAGACTAATCCAAAAAAAAAACAAAAATGTGACCTTACCCGAGCTCGCGCTAGTCAGTTTAGTTGAAGAGCTGTTTCTCTCCTAATATATATGCGATGAAATAAGGAAAACTGTATTCTTTTGTTTCGACGGCCTCAATGCACATTATTCATAAATTATATTTGCGCAGCGCAAACCGAGTGTATGGAACTAAACCTTTTCTAAGAAACGTGTGGCAAACAAAGATACAGTCAAGGGTATAAATATGTATACACTTTTTTACTTATGTCTGGAATTTAAGGTCTAAAATTGTATATATATTAATGCCCCTGACAGTACATGTTGTACAGTATTATCTCTGAGATAGTAGTGGCCTAAGAAAGACAGGAAAAGGTGCAAATAAATATCTTAAGACATCTAGTTGGAAGTGACCCTGCCTACGAAACTGGAGGTTCCGGGTTCGAATCCCGGCGAGGGTATTATTTGGGTATTTATTTATCACAAATATTTGTTCCTTGGTCATAGCTGTTTATATATTTAAGTATCTATCTATTACATATATCGTCGCCTGGTACCCACATCACAGGCTTTTATTGAGCTTACCGTGGGATTAGTTCGATTTGTGTAAAAATGTCCAAAAATATTTATTTATTATTATTATTTATCTAACACAATTCGACTTAGTGCCACGGTAAACTCAATGGTAATGACAAGCCTTATTGTGATGTGGGCACCAAGCGATTATAATATCTATAATTATAATAGATACTTATGTACAAAGACAGTCACGACCGAGGGACAAATATTTGTGATAAATAAATACACAAATAATGCCCTCTCCGGGATTTGAGCCGGAACCCTCCTGCTTCGTAGACGGGTATTTCTATCATTTCGTGCAAATTGGGAGAATTTGGGAGAATTTTTTATTTTCATTTTTTTGTTGTGGCAATGGTAAGACTTACGAAAAAGAAACATTAATCTATAATACATTTTCAATTGTACGCAAAATTGACCGATTTATGAACAAAAGATTTTTCCAAAAGAAATGGTAATGACGTATAGAATATGGGAATGAAAATGCGATGTTGGTAATGATAGGTCAAAAAAAGAAATATCGTAGTCGAAAGTTTAAGTTTGAATTTTGAGATCTTTTAATGAATATAACTTGTTATATTTGGAATATACCTACTGAAAATGTAGTTTTGAATATTACTTGTTACTTTCAACAGTCAGGTTCATGATAAAAAACGAGAATGGTAATTAACATAAGATGGTGGCAAGAATTGAATACAGAAAATTCATTACCATAATTTTTAGTTCATTACCATTCTCTTTAGTATGTTAACAGTAAATTACGGTAATGACAAGAATGGTAATGACTTTTCCTTACCTTTTGTAGATTAACTCTTTAAAAATAAATGCAATTGCAGGTCCATTCATTCACTAAGCATTCGAATAGAATATTCATTATTTAAGTATTCACAGTTCAATAAAACACTTAAAAATTAATATCAAACCAGTGCAAATGGTAATGAAAAAAAACTGTACCAAATCCAAAACTCCGCCGCGATATATTTTTTCATAAAAAAATGGCACACGTCCGTCTTGTTCACTGTTTACTAGCCGACTGAGGTGGGGATCGCGGACAGAGGGAACTTCGTATAGAATAACATTTGCAATGCCTACTGGCCAATTCCGTTGTTGCAAACTATATATATGGTAATGAAATTATTTTCTTGACAAAAAAATTTTGCTGCAGTGGATTTAAATATTCAGTGTTAAAACTGTTAAACCACTAAATTTTCATTCCCTTATAAATACTTCATCTAAATTAAGTGGTTCAATCAAAGTAGTACATGTAATAGTTTTGTAATTCGCTCTCAAATCTGTAAATCTAGGTTCTGACCGGTGATGGTAATGAGATTTTAGCATGTTTTTATTTTATTTATATATTTTATGTTGCAATAATAGAATTAATTTTAGATGCTAAGTATACCTATGAACCTCACGCAACATGTAAAAAATATTTGAAATGAATTTAGGAGTTAGTTTATTTTTTATTTCAGCAAACATATGATTTGCACGAAATGATAGAAACACCCAGACAGGGTCACTACAAACTAGGCTGACAAAAGAAGAAAAAATGGATAAAATGCATAAATAACTAGACTACCTACGAACAAATAAAACTTCACACCAAACGAAATACCTTTCTAAAACGGTCCTGAAATTTTGTTGATTTAAATTATTTCATTTGGGATATTTACCATGCAAATTTTGTATTTCGAGCATTCGATATATTTCGGCACTGTTGCCTTTAAAATCGTCACGGAGTTACAAATCCAATTAATTTATACTAAAAATCCAAATCAAATGTTAACATAATATTTTCTTCGGTTACCGCGAGGTCGCACTGAACCGAGAAGAATGGAAGAAGAGGGGGGAGGCCTTTGCCCAGCAGTGGGACACAATAGGCTAATATAATAATAATAATACCGCGAGGTGGTTAGTCGCTTGCAGACCACGAACCCTGTAAAGTGTTCGAAACGTCGGAATGAAGTTAAAGTTAATTAATATACGCGAGTTTATCCATTTTCATAGTTTTATTTCAAATTTTAACATTTAACTATTTAACATAGGCCTCTCGATTTATATACTCGATCTATACTGTTCGCCAGAACAAAACTAAATAAAAGTAAACAAACATAAAAACCTGCATCATTTCGGCACGCACTGTTAGAATTAGAACACAATTTCTTTGTCTTATCACCAACATAAAACCTTAATCCTTGAGTTCACATACAATTTTGTTAATTATTAGTATTTTTAACATAAAAATAAAACTTCGAACATATTTCATGGTATGTGTCGAAAACGTCAAAAGCTATTGAAATCCAGCCATATTTTTTATGTTTGTATTATTTCTACTGGCGAACACTATAATACGAGCCCCGATGCATATGTTCTCGTCCAGTTAGACAGTTTTTCGAGATTATCCCGTTTATCCGGGGGAAAAGGTTTAGAGACAAAACTTTCACTATTCAATAGTAGTACTAAAATAGTTTCTTTGAGTATAAAATATTTGGACTTAATAAATCAGAATAAAAAAAAAACTATTTTGCGAGAGGTATTTTTTTAAATTTTTTCCACAATTTTTAATTTTGTAAATAATCAATGAATGTAAAGAACGCCATTAATATTAAAGACGACATGGTACACCTGATGCCCTCCGAATTTTGCGTCAAGCTTATAAGCGCGGAATTACGGTGGTGAACGAAAATATAATTTAGACACTGGTTTGTTAAAATCGATTTATTAAACAATAAAAGCGTACTTTAGATTGTTGTGTCTCTTGAAATGTAGTACATTAACCATGACTAACGTTCATACAATTTATCATTAGCATAATGTAATCATTTTTAAAATATTCAAAAATTTGTAAAAATTGTTTTGAATTAGACGAACTCCACTGCATCGGGGCTCGTATTATACTCCATTTATTTCCGATACGTCTTCTGTCAACAAAATACATTATCTATTATCATTCGGGTCAAAATAATTTTCGTTGTCTTGTTTCAAACCACTCTGTCACGCTGTTAGTTGCTGTTTCGTATAAAATATAAAAAACCGGTGGACTTGTATTTCTTTTCCACGCTAGATTTTAATCCATACATCAGAAATTGAAAACAAAACATCTTCTCATACAAAAATCACTACTGAATCACATTTTTTAGGGACACAATGAAAGAATTTTGACCCATTGAAGTGATACAGCCTTGTAAGCCACTGAAAGACAGACGGACAGTGAAATAGTCACAGAACAGAAAAAACACTGTTTTTTTTTAATCCGTGGAAACAGTAGTGAAGGGGTCCTATTCTTAACCGATGGAACCCTAAACATCCAAAAAATTCAATTTGGAATCTATCATGAATCCATTTCATAGAATGTTCAAAATAAGACGAAAAGAATTTTGACCCATTGAAGTGATACAGCCTTGTAAGCCACTGAAAGACAGACGGACAGTGAAATAGTAGTGATGGGGTCCTATTTTTAACCGATGGAACCTTAAACATCAAAAAATGCAATTTGGAATCTATCATGAATCCATTTCATAGAATGTTCAATAATAACTAACAAGGTTGAAGTTACGAAGTCAGCAGTATTGCAAATTGAAACTAACTTTTAATAGCCTATTACGGCAAAAGTTTCACATTTTTGACAAAAAGTAAATTTAGTAATATATTGTGTAAATACTTTTGTGTTTACTTGTTTAAAAATATTAATTTGTAAATTAATTAAACGATATAGGTACATTTCGTTTTGATTATTTAAAGAAATTACTTTCTAGGTATTACCATTTATAAACGACCATTTTACTTCATTATAAGCCTAAATACGTCCACTGCAGCAGTAAATCTTTGGGGGAGGTTGGCACAATGAGCAGTTCTGCGGACTCCTGCGACCATCACTACGTCACCAGTTCATCTCGTGGGGGGCCTACCCACGCTGCGCCTTCCGGTAGGTAAGTACCTTGGACCTTAAGCCAGGTGAGTGTTGACAAAAACATGACACGATAAATAAATAAAATTAAAGTAAGATCGTTCAATGACTAATACAATTTGTTTTTATTAGATTAGTGAACCAGTAAATTGTGTAACTATTTAAAACAAACAATATTTTTGATGTTTATGTCATCATCATCATCATCATCATCATCATATCAGCCGAAAGACGTCCACTGCTGAACATAAGCCTCCCCCAATGATTGCCACAATGACCGGTCCTGCGCCACCCGCATCCAGCGGACTCCTGCGACCTTCACCAGGTCATCAGTCCAACTTGTGGGGGGCCTACCCACGCTACGCCTTCCGGTACGTGGCCGCCACTCAAGAACCTTCCCGCCCCAACGGCCATCGGTTCTACGCGCAATGTGCCCCGCCCACTGCCACTTCAGCTTAGCGATTCGGAGTGCTATTTTGGTTACTTTGGTTCTGCTGCAGATGGTCTCATTTTTAATCCGATCACGCAGAGAGACTCCTAGCATAGCCCTCTCCATTGCCCTTTGGGTGACTTTGAGCCATCTTATGAGGCCCATTGTAAGCGGCCACGTTTCAGTACCGTATGTCATCACTGGCAACACACACTGATCAAAGACTTTCGTCAAACGACTTTCGACTTTTCAAACACTGCGGAATATTGGACGAAAATATGTGTCGTAGCTTTCCGAACGCTGCCCAACCGAGTCGGATTCGACGATTGACCTCTTTCTCGAAGTTGGACCTACCTAACTGGATAGTTTGTCCTAGGTATATTATATTCGTCTACAACTTCGAGTGTAAAGTCTCCGATTATTACGGGAGTTGGTGTTACATGGCAATTTGACATGATGCTTATGTACAAACATCTGAAACTGCAAACTAAATATATTTTTTAAGTATCTCGAGACCAAATTTTAAACTTTTTCTACACCATTATTTTTACTTTTTTAATAGGTTCTACAGAGAGCAAAGGACTGACTGATGCGAATAAAAGCCTTGATGAATATAAGGCCCCATGTTGGCATACCTAATCAATTATTAACAGTACAAAGTAATCAGTAAATCTATAATTCATTTCCATATTGAAGGTGATTCCCCGTATCATCTGATATCGATCTAAAGGGTCGATTAATACGACCGGTACTTTTCTTTTGATCCAAGCAATAATTCGATTACCACGATTAGAAAAGATAATCTATTATTATCTCCGCCATAATGAATATATAAACTTTGTCAAGCCCTTCTGCTTTATTCGGGTGTCAGTTAAGAGTCCAAAATGTGGCGATTCAACTTGGTTTTAGTTGCTGCGTGCTTCTGTAAGTGTTTTCTTCGTTGCATCTGATAATTTTAATAATACTAGTATTTATGTCACGACAATCGTAGGTGTTGACTAAGGGATGTGTCGTGTGGTGACGGCAGTAGGAATATATTTGTCACAACCCTAACTCTTTCCGTGAGTGCCGTAAGGATCGACTAAAGTGTCACTGATCATTCGTTTATTAAATATTAATGACGGATAGCAGCGTCATCTCAATAAACACATTACTCCGAACGCTAATCCACTTGTCCAGTGTGGCGATTATGGGCAATACCTCCTAACGAGGTCGTACGCATAAGTAATAAGAGAGGCTTCTGTCCAGCGTGGACTGTAATTGGCCGATGATGTGATGTAATGGGTTGTCTTAGTTGCAGCATGCGAAGGTGCATCGGTGGCAGATACTGCAGCAGATTCCAGCAAACTGCGTATAGGAAACACAGTTAGATACTACCGCTCGTCATGGTGAGTGACTTTTAATAATTGATTCTTTGGATCAATAACTGCTAAGTCTAGTAATAATTACAGGCATTAAAAATATCTTTATATCCCTTTGGGAAGCATGTGACTCTCCTTAAAGTAAGGGGTCACAATAATGCTTAGCCCACAGACGCTTGCATTTCCAAACGTAGCATACACCTACGTTGTTCTTGATGTTGGCTCTAAAAAATCATAATATTTCTCGAATGTTCCTAACAGGTTGAAGAAAAAGAACTAACTGTGCAGTGGTGTAATATGTAATAGTTTGCTAGCGTTTTACACTTAGCAATGGTGATACTGAAATCGTGAAAACTTTTGAATTAACAGGGACCTATTAGTGAGTGGCGAAGACATGGTGCAAATAGCAAACCCAGCCACCGATGTAGCTAACCTGGGTATTACTGCGACCACGCAAGTAGCCGTTATAGTCCATGGACGAGAAAGTGGCGCCCACACTGATTTCGGAGACACCCTCAAATTTTGTAAGTATCTTTATAGTAAAAAAAGGGAATGAAGGGTAGAAGGAAGAAAAATTGACGCAAAACTAATTGGTGACTGAATTTGTCATGGCATATTAATGTTAACTATTGGTTCATATCAGGTAAGAACCGAGTTTAGCCGTTGGTTCTCCAAATATGTTAAAATAAAAAATAAAAATAAAAAGAAAAGATAGAAATATGCCCTCAGGCACCAGATAGTTTTGCGAGAAGCTTTCGGCAGAGCATATTTAAAGAATAGCTTGAATAGACCTCGCCAACTAAGGTTTATGGCCTGGCTCTGTAATTATATTCTTTTATGGAAATTATGCTTATTATGGGAGCAAATAAAGATTTTTCAGATGTAAGTAGCCCACAAGGGATTTACGAATGCTTCAAAGGAACTCATTGGTTTAGGTTACCACCGAATCCCAGCATTCAACCAATACGAGTAACAGTGTCTTAAATTTTACTCGTTCATAAACTCGGTATTGCATATACACCTAGGTACTAACTTTTCGCTGACTATCAGTTTAGGTTACCTGGCAAGAGAATTAGCTAAAACTTAATAATGTATCATGTTTCAGCACTCGCCACAGCAAACAGTGACTTGTTAATCATCCTGGTCGACTGGGCCTTCCTCTCTTTTTCGCCATATGACCAGGCCGCAGCGCTGGTACCCTACATCGCGCAGGAGCTGACCAGCTTCATATCACTGATGGTTACTGCAAACTTGAATCTGAACAACCTTCATCTCATTGGCTTTGATCTTGGTGCTCATATCGTGGGTATTGCGAGTCGCCCTGCTGCTACTAAAGCCATTAAAATCACAGGTGAGTTTGAATATTGATGAAATGCAAAGGGGGCACCTGCCCACCCTCAAACTGTACTTATGTATGCTTAGGTGCCCCCCCCCCCTCAACGAAGTTCTGGAGCCGCGTCCGGTAGATATTATATAATTTATTACAGTTACATATCATATTTTCTACATTATTTACTTCACCTCACACGTAATAATATACCTACATTATTAATAAAGATACAAAGTAGACATACCAACGTAACTTTACGTTGCCATTGTGGCCACGTCCAGTTATTTTGGAAGGATAGGTCATGCAGCTGCGTTCGTGGCCCACATGCTGGTCTCACCGGAAGAGCAGCGGAGACCCCTGGGTCAACATCTATGCTGAGGTGGTATGTCCATTTCAAATACGAAGGTCGTATGCCACTCGAAACTTTTGTCATTTAATTGGTCCACTACAAATTAGCACGTGTCGTACACCGATGTATGCATAAAATATTACGCCACAAAAGGGTCTGGCCAGGTATCGTTTATTATCACTAATCTTATTGTTGACGCTTAACGGTCTCACCAAACCAATCGACGCGGAGTCGGCTTTCGCCGAGTGTTTTACACCACACTATTCGCATTTAGCCGATCGACCGTCTCCGCGGTTGAACACCTGCGTTAAGCAGTCTCACCCTCCTTACGGCCGTAGAAACGCTCGTTCGGCTGCGATTTGCTACCGCAACAGTTGTAAAGCGGCGGTCGGCTCTCCCGTGCTCCGTCCTGCCGTCGAGACGTCAGACAGCACGCGTACAGCCGCTGAGTCCGACGAACAGATATATAGGACAGCGGGTGATCGGCAATCGTAAATCTCATTTTTGGAGACTAGTTGTTAGTAACTAGTTTGAAATTGAACAGACGTGTATGATTACGACAGTATTACTTCGTGTTGTCAGATCTATTGCAGATTTTAATGTAGGTAATAATTCAAATGAATAAATACAAACGCATCAGTAGCTAGTTCGGCCGTCATCGGCTCTTTTCGGCCGTCGTCAGCTATGTTCGGCCGTCGAAGACGCTGAACGGCTTCCGCCAGCTCTGACCGGTCCATATCGTAGGTACTCGGCCGTGATCGGAGCCGTTCAACGCTTTCCGGCACCGTACGGCGGTATTAGGAGATTTAGGAATGCGAACGTGTGCGTTAGGCTGCAAACGGGGTCGTACGAATGCGAACAGCTTTACGGCAAAACGCCGTTTTCCCGTCGAAAGACGTCGTTTCGCGTGGGCCGAGCCGATTTACGATGTCCTCGCTCTTATTGCGTTGACATAAAGCTTTTTCCGTACGCGATTAGCCGAAACGGCGTCGACTAGTTTGGTGAGACCCTAATGATTTAGTGAAGTAGGATCGGGCCTTCGTATTTGGAATGGACTTTAAACCCGACATCTTTTATTAAATCTTATTTTAGAAGGAATATGTAATTATGTGTTGACCTTGAAGAAGCCATTCAATTTGAATTTGAAATTCCAGCATTGGACCCCGCCGGATCAGGCTGGACCTCTGGAACACAGCGTCTCCGGCCTTCAGACGCAACATACGTGGAAGTAATCCACACCGACATCACTGGCGCCAGAGCCTTCGGCCTCGCTGACGCCGTCGGTACCCTGGACATCTACCCGAACGGAGGAACCAGGCAGCCAGGGTGTGCGGCGAGTGACAACGCGTGTCACCACGAGAGGGCGTGGAGACTGTTTGATGCGACTGTGAACACTGGTGGCCATCTGCTGGCTCTGAGATGTGACTCGATGACGCAGGTCAACAACAATCGCTGCGTTGGCACTCCAGCTGTCCTTGTTGGAACGTTGTCGCTCGTGAAGTTACAGTGAGTGGTTTTGATTTGATTTTACTATCTTTATTAAATTGCGTAAAATATAAGCGGAAAGGGAAAAATGTTAACAGTATATTGCCGAGGCTAAGCGAAACAAGAAATGTTATATGAGTTTTGGTCGAATCTTCTTTTTTTCTTTTTTTTGGGTGGTATGTTGAATGCCTCACTACATAGGAAAAGTATTTCATTTATAACACTATCACAAAAAAGCATTATCAAGTTTTTTTTAATATTTAGCATTTAAAAGCATTACTAAGTTTTTATTGTTTTAATTCTATTTATTGAAGGTAGTTAAAGATTTTTTTTTCAGTTGATGTCTGTCAATGAAGTGCAATAAGACTAAGACAACGCAGTAACTAAATAGTTTCCTAAAATGTGTTTATCATTGTATAACGTCAAAAAAGAATTAAAAAAAAATGCATTTTACTCGTATCTGAAAAAAGACTGATTCCTGCATACTTCATACGACATTTTTAACTTCAAAGGTCAGGAAGCCGCTGTTAAATTTTTTCCCTTTCCTCATAGGTACATTGTATTGCATGATGACTATCTTCAAAAGACTTACCTTGTGATTTTTTTGTTCCAAATGAATTCTACCTACTAAATTATTCTATCTATTAAAAAAACTAAAAGCACCGTTTACGTTTTCCTACTTCAAACTATATACCGAATACGTTGATGTATTTTTTTTGTACATTGCGAAAAATACGACTACATTAGTTTGTCGTAATTTAATGCAAAATGAATTGTGTTACACGATGTAAGTAAATGAAAATTAACCAGCTTATTTTTTCCAGATCGGGCTTATATCGAGTCAACACTGGCAACACTTATCCTTTTAATGCTTAAATAATTTAAACAATAAATAGTTAAAACGGACTTTGTTTTTTATTACAAATTTTTGAGGATCCTCTTAATGGATCGAAACATGTCTAGCAATTATCGACCTTAAATAAGTCTAGAAATTAGCAATTTTGTATGTGTATACCTGATCACTGGGTCGTTGGAAGGAAAGAGGGGAAGAGGTCACAGTCCAATGCGATGGTCCGACCAGGTTGGCAAATCACTTTCCGCCCAGATCCATGATGCTCTGGAAGTGGCAAAAGATCGGTAGGCCTGGAAAACAACTAAGAAAAGCATGTGATCCACGGAGGAGGTCACGACCCTCAGCACTGAGGAAAGCGAAGCAAGAAGAAGAAGATGTGTATACATATTAATTACCTACGCCGACGAAGTAGTTGAATAAAACACGTCAGAATAATACGGTCCCTTAGTCGACTTTCTCGACACCCACGGGATGAGTTGAGATGATGACGAAATGTATTCTTACTGGCTTCACCACGCGGCAACATATCCTTATAGTCGATTGGATACAATGTGTAAATACGTACGGAACCCTTCGTGTGCACTTGGCCGTTTTTTAAACTGATAATCAAATGAAAAACTTTCAGTATTACTTGAATAATAAATCTGTTTTAAGTATTTTCCCTTTGTTGAAACCAAAGAAATCGCTGAATTAACTTTAGTGATTTTAATTGTAAGTCCTCGGTGCTAATTAGGTCTCAAAGGCGTATTCGGATAATAAAATTAGTATACCAATATTATTAGTATGATTTAAACAGCGTATTTACCATGTAAAATTCGAAGTAATGAAATTGTCTAGCAATTTTAGAAAGAGGGTAGATCGCTCCGTTGTGTGGTAGGCCACAACTAAAACTCGCATCAGTCACTTCGTGAAAATGGCCCCCTTATTCATAAACACCTCTTAACAAACCGGTAACTATTAGTTGTCCCTTTCACTCTTGTAGACAAGTTGATAAGACGGAAAGGGACAAACAATACTAAGCGGCTTGCTAAGTTAGCAGACGTTTATGAATAAGGGGTTATCTCCTCGAGTCGATTTCCTCATTACTGAGGGTCGTGATTCCCCGCGTGGAGATAATTTTTTCTTTAGTTAGTCTCCTCCATCTGTCTCTATCTTTGGCTTTATGGAGGGCATCATGGAGCTTGAAATTCAAAGTTGAAAGGACTTGGTCGGACCACCTGATAGGGCTACGAGTACGACCTCTCGACCTTCTTCCATCGAACTTCTGAAGAACCATCAGCTGCTCAAGGTTTTATCTAGATTTGCGGGCAATATAGCCAAAGAATTCACGGATCCTTCGCAGGCAGGTGGTGGAAAGTCTTTCCTCTATACCCAGCTCTTTGAGAATAGACTTACTTCATATTGCAGTCCATAGACTTTGAAGCATCTTGCGCCAGCACCACATTTCAAAGGCGTCAGCGATTATTGTTTGCCTTCTTTAATGTCCAAGTTTCTGCACTGTAACCGAAAATTGAATACAAAGGGGGTTATATTCTAAATGAAATGACCATAATAATATTGACCATTCGACTAAGGGAGTCGACTAAGGGATTGAAGTGTCACTGACCATCATTTGATAAAGTAATTGATGATGGGCAGCAGCGTCATCGTAGTGGACACATTACTGCGATCGCCAATCCGCTTGCCCAGCGTGGCGATTATGGGCATTTACCTCCTAATGCGTCTATACGCATAGTTAATAGGAGAGGCCTACGTCCAGCAGTGGACTATCATAGGCTGATGATAATATTGACCATTACTCTTAGCACAAGAGTAAGCGCGGACGAGATAGACACCTGTAGGCTACGTACAGCCACCATCAGATATATCGGAACGGCCAGAGTGCTCACAAATATCTGAACACGCCTCTCATATATCTGATGGTGACTGTGCCATAAGCTGCCGGCGTGATATTAAAGCGGGTTTACTTTCTGGCTCGCTCGCTCCAATATGGCAGTACAAGCGGGACGTATAATAGGAGGAGGCCTTTATTTAGCAGTGGAGGTTTTTAGTAAATATGAAGATTGATTGATGGATCGGAACTATGGGTGCAAAACTTTAACAAAACTTCAAAACTGACACTTTATCCAAGAAAAATATGAATATTATTGAAAAATATGTATTTATTTTTATTGCCTGCATCGGAATCTTGAACTTGCAATGTTTGGGTGTGTATTTTATGGATGTATGTGCTCTTTCATGTCCACTTGACAAGTTTTTTTAAAGTTCTGCACCCATAGTTCCGATCCCTATGACCCTGAAACTGAAAACAGAAATGCAAATGTTTTACGTTTAATCAAAAACACCGTGACGGCAGTAAGAATATATTGTTACCACCACAACTCTTCCCGCGGGTGTCGTAAGAGTGGCCACTGGTCATTTGATAAAAGATTGATGGGCAGCAGCGTCATCATAGTGGGCACATTACTGCGATCGCCAATCCGCTTGCTCAGCGTGGCGATTATGGGCATTTACCTCCTAATAGTTAATTAGTACCTAGTGAACCGAGAAGTTGAATGCCCGCCTTCCACTGAGAGCGGAACGGACTCATTAATGGCTCCGTTTCACGTTCATCGCTGGCCAAGTGCTAGTATGCAGTTGACGGGTGTTAGTCAC
Source organism: Thaumatotibia leucotreta (assembly GCA_025490895.1). Taxonomy (NCBI): domain Eukaryota; kingdom Metazoa; phylum Arthropoda; class Insecta; order Lepidoptera; family Tortricidae; genus Thaumatotibia; species Thaumatotibia leucotreta. The sequence continues at coordinate 36,764 of JALPQI010004598.1, forward strand.
ACCAGCGGTGTAAGTTAAACGGAGCCATTCATGAGTCCGTTCCGCTCGCAGAAGGCGGGCATAAGTAGTAGTCCAGCAAGTGGACTGAGATACGCTAATGATATTATGTTAAAATAAAGATACGTATTAACCTAGACGGAAACCACGGAACAAATGTTTGTGATAAATAAATACACAAATAATACCTTCGCCAGGATTTCAACCCGGAATCTCCAGCTTCGCAAACAGTGTCACTACCAACTAGGCTGCGATGTCTGGCAAAAGTAAATGCCCCGTTTTTAGCCAAAACTAATACAATGTTTGTGTTTCTGAATAGATCCCTCTGCTAAGGCTTATTAGGTCACCGAAGGCGTCTCTTATAATGGGATATGTCGTCGTCTTCGCCGGAGATTACAAATTACTCGGCTGATTAAAGTTTTTTCTACGGAGACCGCTTCGTTGATTCCAGACAGAATCAGATATGATATTGATTTACGAACCATTTCATGATTACTTTGTCATTGTGGCAATATACGTATACGAATACGAATATAGATTTTTAGCTAGAGCCTGCAGTACTTATAATGAGAAGTTTTCTGATATTGATATATTCCATTTATCACTACCACAATTTGCTTCTGCAATAAAACGTTAAGCTAAAAAATAAGGATCACTTTTGTAGTATATACTTCCTAGTTAATCAGGTTTGCATGTAATTTAAAATGTATAATACTGTTAGTTTCTGAGCAACATAACTGTTACTACTCATTAGTGGAAACTGTGATGGCTTGTGTATGTGTAATCTGTTTTATCAACATGTTTTGTTTTGGCTGTTTGTTTCCCAAAGGTTTAAATAATTAAATACATTTTAATGGCGATTACTGTCGGACCGAGGGAACCCGTTTACATAAATTTCTTTAGAAAATTTCAGCTCAATTGGTTTACGGGAACAAGTGTTACTATAGATACCTTTCAACTCGACCATCAGACCAGTTCCAAGTTACCATATTAATGTATTGTCTTTCAATTTACGTAAGTGTACCAAATTTCGGCTCAATTGGTCTACCGCAACTGGTTCAATTCTTTGTTGCAAGATTTGTTAATATGCTTAGTGAAGTTAATACAAAGTTTGATAAAAAATAAAGTTAAATCAACCTATCTCAAAAACTATAAGAGATAATTTAATCAAACCAAAAATCCTTGAAATCGTTTACTAATGTACATATTATAGTTTTAGAATTTTATACCGCGTAGTTTGAAAAATAGAGGGGGGGGGGGACATTTTTTACGACTTTGAGAGCTGATATCTCGAAAACAGGTTCGCTTAAATAAAAAATTGTTATAAAAACCACTTCTTTTTCAAAGACCTTTCTATTGATAGCCCACACGTTTATGTACATCGAAAAAAAAAACTACCCTTCAGTTACATGATTGTATGGAGGGAACCCTAATTATTTTTTTAAAATATAGTGTCATAACTATGTAGCGATTTATACAAGACATATCCTTACTAAATTTTATTTCTGTAGCATTTATAGTTTCTGAGTAAATCGGCTGTGACAGACGGACAGACGGATATGACGAATCTACATATACGGGTTCCGTTTTTGCTATTTTGGCTAGGGAGCCCTATCAGCTCTTAATAGGTAATCCAAATATCATCCGAGAAAGAGATTCTACATAAACTTGACAGTTGTTGTAGTTGTTTTCTGGCCATTTTTTCTGCAACTCGACATCAAACGTGCATTTTTTGCGTCGTCCCAAAGCTGGCCCGATACTTGTGGGGACTACACATACATTCTTGAATTGCTTCGCAGGTGTATGAAGGATTTTTTCCTTCAACTAGACAGTTAACAATATCGCCGAGAACGATGTAAATAAATATTATTGTTATTTTTATTTAAAAATAGTACATTGTGCATCAAGGGGGGTAAGTATGTACGGAATAAATAACTAACGAGAGTGTTAGATTAAAAGCCCGACGCCGTTAGGTTAGCTTACCGACCGTGATGCATACAATGTTTTTCATCACACTTGCCAACCAAAAAATAAGTTTTAAGACTTAATATTATTAAATGTCGTACTGACATTTCTATTACTCCCTAGGGAATTTCACTTTTCTATTACTCCCGCTACGCGCGCAAGCAATGGCTCGCTTAGACAGCAAGTGTGATGAAAAAAATGTTACTTTAAAGAGTGCATTATTGTTACTATGTGCAAATAAATATCAAACGAATTTCGAATGCGCCTTTTCCAAATTAAAAGGTTTTAAAGCAGAAATACAGCCTTTTAACCACAGAAACCTTCATATTGTTATTTACCACGAAACATACATTACAAGGGTCCGCACAATATCATTACCATGTAGTGATAAATGGTGTTTTATTATTACAAGATTTTAGGTCTCGATTGTAACATAAATCAAAGAAGTTTGTAGTTACTTGAATAATAAAGTATAGCTATAAATTATATTGCTCTAGAGAAAATCGGAGCTGGGATTATTTCGGTGGTTTTATTATTAGACTGAATAATAGGTGATACTATGTAATAAGGTATTTTTACATACATTTTTACTAAGGGTGGAATTTTTATTCTTTAGGTTAAAACACCCCACGTTAGTGAGTGTATATGTGAGTGAGTTAAGTAAAACGTCCCACTTTGTCATTTGCCATAAAGCCGCTTTGTCAGTTTATTCATATGAAGATACAAGGAAATCTCGTCTTTATGGTAAGCGACAAAGTGGGACGTTACTAAAAACTAACACTATGATGCGTGAAAGTTGGAATCAATACAAGGGCATAATTATTTATACACTTTCCACCTTTAACCATTCATATAAGATGAAACTGTGTATACATGTATATACTCCTGCGACCATATATAACATGGACGTCTAACGCCACGCCAGCTCAAAAATGCCCCCAAAACCAATTGTTCAATTGTGCCAAGATGGGCAGGACATAGCGCTTTTCGTGACACCGCGCATATTTCGGCGCAACATCTTTGACTAATAAATGTTTATTGAATATCGCCAATCAAAACTTTGATGGACCAATCGCAACTATTTTTAAATGGCGCTTTAAGTGTTTATAGGTTGATATTCTAATTCATTGCCGTGATGCATTGAACAGGGGGTGACACTTGTCAACTAAAATTCAGGACCGTTTTTGAAAGGCAATATAGTATGGCGTGCGGCTTCCATATTTTATTTGTTCGTAGATATACTCCTAAGGATGCTCAGCCAAAGCTGTAGTATCAATTCCCTTGAGACGTTGTTTCGAGCTCTCATTTTGTTTATCTTACGGCATTCGAGGGCGTTGCAAGGGGAAGAAAAATAAGGATTCTTTACACAATTAGACTTCCTTACAATAGAGATATACAGTGTGTTAACGTCGTGCAGGCTTCTATTGAACCTGAAGATTGAGATGTAGATTTTTAGCCAAACCGTGATTATTATGTGATTAAAAAATCTAATTTTAAAAGTAATTAATTTTTTAGAGACTAATTTTTCGAGAAAGAGGTCAATCGTCGAATCCGACTCGGTTGGGCAGCGTTCCGGAAGCTACGACACATATTTTCGTCCAATATTCCGCAGTGTTTGAAGACGAAAGTGTTTGATCAGTGTGTGTTGCCTGTGATGACATACGGTACTGAAACCTGGCCGCTTATAATGGGCCTCATAAGAAGGCTCAAAGTCACCCAAAGGGCAATGGAGAGGGCTATGCTAGGAGTCTCTCTGCGTGATCCGATTAAAAATGAGACCATCCGCAGCAGAACCAAAGTAACCGAAATAGCACTCCGAATTGCTAAACTGAAGTGGCAGTGGACGGGGCACATTGCGCGTAGAATCGATGGCCGTTGGGGCGGGAAGGTTCTTGAGTGGCCGCCACTCGTACCGGAAGGCGTAGCGTGGGTAGGCCCTACAAGGTGGACTGATGACCTGGTGAAGGTCGCAGGAGTCCGTTGGATGCGGGTGGCGCAGGAACGGTCATTGTGGCAATCATTGGGGGAGGCCTATGTTCAGCAGTGGACGTCTTTCGGCTGATATGATGATGATGATGATGAATTTTTTAGAAAAGTTCAGTGAGAAACAATGTGCTTCAAAATGAATCGTTAATTATCGCTTGACAATGACGGTTCGTAGCCACTTGCATCGTTTGACAACTAAGGCCAGCAGTAAACCTGTAAGTTCTTACGTAAGTTATAGAGACAGAGCTATACTAAGGAAGAAGATAGTGATATTTGCCTCTCACTCTTTAGTATAGCTCCATCCCTATAACTTACGTAAGAACTTACAGGGACCCGTTTCTCAAAAGCTTGTAACTTGTAATACAAGTGGAAGTCTCTTTTAACACTATTAATTAGATAAGGGGCCTATTTCTCGAAAGCTTGTAACTTGTAATACAAGCGGAAGTCCTTATCTAATTAATAGTGTTAAAAAGAGGCTTCCACTTGTATTACAAGTTACAAGCTTTCGAGAAACGGGCCCCAGGACTTCCGCTTGTATTACGAGTTACAAGCTTTCGAGAAATATGCCTCAGGTGTAGGACACGCATTACAATGATCGTTCGAAGGAAATAAAATGAATTATACAGTTAATTTAATTATTTGTCTACTGTTAATACTTGAATACGATTGTCAGTAATGCGTATTATTACCCATTTTCGTAAAAGCCTGGGTCATGGTAATACACCGTTTGTGAAGAAATTAATTCATAATATACAGCGTGGGTATTTGATACCGGCGAATAATTAATCCCACTATAATATCTGATATTTATATTCGTTATTTTTTTTAGTTCATCATCATCATCAGCCTATGATAGTCCACTGCTGGACCTACGTCCAGCGCATAGTTAATAGGAGAGGCCTACGCCTCTCCTATTAACTATGCGTATAAACGCATTAGGAGGTAAATGCCCATGATCGCCACGCTGGGCAAGCGGGTTGGCGATCGCAGTAATGTGTCCACTATGGTGACGCTGCTGCCCATCATCAATCTTTTGTCAAATAATGGTCAGTGACACTTCAATCCCTTAGTCGACTCTTACGACACCCGCAAGAGGAGTTGGGGTGGTGACAAATGTATTCTTGCTGCCGTCACCACACGGCTCGGCAATTTTTTTAGTTAATTAGGTGTAATGATTTTTCTAAAGTGCAACCTATCAGCAATGTATGCCGTCCAACTGACATAACACTCGTATGACGTTTAGATACTTTTGTCTACGTTAATTAACGTGGCTACCAGGGATGCAATACATTGCGCGCTTAATTCTTTTGTATGAAAAAAAAACATCTTAAAGAAATTTATGTAATAGGTTCCCTGGGTCCGTTAGTAATCGCCACTAAAATATTCGCCGGTGTCAAATACACACGCTGTATGTATTTACGTCTCATAATAATGCTCCCAGAAATCTCTCATCATCATCATTTCAGCTATTATCATCATTTTGGGCCTCACTGAATCTCAGCGTTGCGTAGTGTGCCCTGCGGTGCACTACATGACAACAAGCTGAGTGAGGACCCTTTGGCACAACTTCAATACGAGTATCTCTGTTTTTAATGTAATATAATTTTAAGTTACATATGTTTTGTGCTAATAAATTCATTTCATTTCATTTATTTTTTATGAAACGTTTACTGCTGAACATATTCTCTCCTTTGTCCTTCCGATTGGAAGCGATCTGCATCCAGTGTCTCCCAGCGATCTTCAAAAGGTCGCCTGTTCATCTTATGGGTGGACATCCTGTGGTCCTACCTATACTACGTTTGCCAAACCGAGGTCGCCACTCGAGCACTTTTCGACCCCATCGGCCATCTGCTCTGCGTGCAATGTGGCCTGCCCATGGCACTTCAGCTAACTAATCCGGAGGGCTATGTCGGTGACTTTAGTTCGTCTACGGAATTTTTCGTTTCTGATTCAATCACGTAGAGAAATGTCTCATAATAGTACTCTCTAATAAGTGATAGTTATTGAAAATCAATCCAAAGCCAGGTAAAAATAATATTCTGCCGATATGCAATCCCGTATCGTGTTATTTAAAACATAAAATAAAATTAGGTTGCAATTTGCAACCTATCCAAGATTCCGCGAGTAACATTCATGAACATTCGTATAAATACTATTTGAACAAAGCGTATGCGCGTGTATTTAATATCAATTGTGATTCAAGGGCCCCAGATAAGAATAGATACAATCATATTATAAATAATTTGTTTATTTTTATCAATAGGTATCTAAGATATAAGAAGTAGAACTGGTGACTCCCCATATCGTCTATTGATTGGCAAAAAACTGAATCCGACTGAGATTATATCAAATTCGATTACATTGCAGATATTGTTTTATCTGTCCTTTAACATGAGTAATCTACGCATATATAAATAAGGATAATCACGCGTTTACTATTTAAATATATGTTATCGTTATTTAATAAAGTGAAGTGCGGAAAATGTGGGGAATAATTGTTTTACTATGCTCTCGTAAGTATTGTTTTCAGAAGGGACCTCATTACTGAGATCCGAGTTTTATTTTAAGTAGGCATTTGTTATTTGGTAAGTTTTGCTAGTGGGCTAGCATAACCACAAAGTGGGTGCCGGTACAGCGACGCGGACGTGGCAGGCCCAGACGGAGATGGCGGGATGATATGGACTCGTTCCTAGACAACTAGCCGGAGGAAGCACAAAATCGGGAGTCATGGAGATCCAGCGGAGAGACCTTTGCCCAGTAGTGGGACACCAATATAGGCTGGGACAAAAAAAGTTTTGATTAGGTACCTATCAACCGTCGTCGTTTCATTAGTAACGATTCAAGATAAGTAAAAAGATAAACACAAAACAATAAACAAAACACTACTTTAAAATTACAGTGTCATTACAGCAGCGTTCATCATTTCTCTTTGGAATTCACTCCTTGACAAATTGAAAACACTCTTATTTCACATAGCAATAGCTTCCTGCCTACATGTGTTCTACCCAAAGGACATAAGCTTCTATACATTTTTAAACTCTATGTCAATTAGACAAACATCAAATTTGATTTGGAAAAAATTGTCATAATGTAGGCACAGGGATAGAGTCTATCGTAAAGCCACGTTTTCACTTACTGTTCTGAGCGAGCGTTCACGCGTTCGTGGGCTGACGAACGAACATTTTGCTATGTGGATTCCTGTTTTCATCTGTCCCAGAACGAACGGTCCCAGAACGAACGAATGCTCTCCCAGAACAGTAAGTGAAAACGTTGCTTTTCAGTCAAGGCATGTGTGCGGATAAAAATGTTTATTTATATTTATTTATTTATTATCAGTTTCAGTATACTGCAGTTGGGCAGCGGAACCCACAGTATGCGAGACTTTTCATGTACCGCGTTTCGTCAACTATCACCTTACTTCATGGTAAGTTTATTTTATTATAGGTATAGATAGAAAACAAACAGTGTTGATAAATTGTTCTGTTAATTTAAATATTTGTCAACTGTTAATACTTCTTTATCGGTCCTTATTTTCAAAACTCTGCAATTTATACAAATAAATTAAATGTAAACTAATTAACTAACCTAACCTATACCTAAGATTGGCTCTTGTGGCATTATACCGAGGATGCTAGCGGCATTTCGCTGTATCGCAATACCGATGCGTTGTGCGAGAAAGTTATTACTTGAAAAAGATTTTAGTAATACGTATTATTACCTATTTTTTTAAAAGCTCGGGTCATGGAAACACACTGTATACTTCAATGTATGAAAGCATAAAATGTATTTGTCCGTGCGCCAATAGAAAACGAAAAAATGTAAGCAAACCTAAAAACTTGCATTACTTCATAATCACGCACTTTTACAACACAATCTTAGTCTTAGCGCCAACTTAAAACCTTAAACCTACATTTCACATACATTTTTAGTTAAAATGATTAATATTTATTAGTACTAAAGTAAAAAAAATAATTCACTTTACGTGTTTCACGTTATGTGTCATATACAAGTACAACTGAATGCTATTCAAAGTCAGCCATATTTGCTACATTTACAACTAGGAACCTTTACACTGTTAAAAATTAGGGAATTTTACAGACGAAAAAATGTAAAATTACATCATTTTCACAGAAAAATTTGTAATGTCACATATTTTTCATCAATTTTAAATTTACTTTTGTAAAATTGATGAAAAATATGTGAAATTACAAATTTTTCTTTGAAAATGATGTAATTTTACAGAATTCTGTAATTTTTTCGTCTGTAAAATTCCCTAATTTTTAACATAGTTTCGCTCTGTCCGTCTGGAGATAACCACTTCAGAAGAAAAAGTAAATTGTGTCCTCCGCCCTCTAAATTTTGAACCGTGGGTCCAAAAAATCATGAATAGGTGGGCTTATAGAATACTTAAAAATAAAACTATTTCGAACATAATATGCCCACCGATTTTTAAATAACTACACTGAACATGGCCCGACATGCTCTTGGCCGATTTTTTTACGTTTTCTGATAGCGCACGGAATATTCAGTCCATGTCTTATGTCTTCTGTCGGTTTCATAGGCATCAAGAAGTTGGAGGCACCGGTATGATAAACGTGGAAAATTCAGCAGCAAGCATCGCCGTTCTCGCTCTTACTGGTAACGAACAAGTGACGATCGTCGTGCATGGACGAGAAAGTGGTATCTACACTGAATTTGGAAATACTTTCAAGTATTGTAAGTACCTTAAGGCACTGGTCCCACCGCGAGCTACTAAGCTATGAACTATCGGCTATAAACATGAACAAAAGATACGCACTTCCGTGTAAATACAAGAGACACGGCGACACTCGCCCGGCGGTGATAGCTGATAGCTTTGCGAGTATCGCCGTGTCTCTTTTATTTACACGAAAGTGCGTATCTGTTGTTCGTGTTTATACCCGATATTTCATAGCTTAGTAGCTCGCACTGAATACGGGTGTTTTTTCGATGAAGTGAGTATTGTATACGAGGTTACGAGTAACGATAGTAGCGGAGATATTATTAGCCCAAAGCCCATTTTCTTACATACTGCCTTTTGAACTTTTCTGGACCTATTAGTAAACACTTATTCATCTTCCACATACTTACTTGTTTGTTATAAAACTGTAATGTTTCCTAAAATTAAGAAACTATTACATCATATTTTAATCAAACATTTTTATCTTTAAGTTCCTTTATTTCAACAAGTTTATTTTTGGCTACCGTTTAAAGCTCATTTGTAACTAAGTAGTGTTACTGTTATAACTTATAAGTTATGGTTTAACTCTTTAACGGGCTGGACTTAATAAAATTCTGAATTCAAGCCTCAACGTCATCCTATAGCACAATAAAATCTGAAGGTACAGTCGAGGAAATAGAATTGGCTTTGTGGTTCAAGTTAAATTGGTTGTGTTGTATGTACTAAGCACGTCCAACGTAAAGTGCAAGGTTTAGCAGTTAATGGCTAACTGCCTAACATTCAATTTCCTTGACCGTACGTACAATAAAAATACAAAATATACTGATGCAGGGTTTTTGAGACCAGTGCCCAATAAAGGGTTAAGCAAATCACGATAGAATGTTTTTTTTTTTCAGCACTCATCACAGCAGACAAGCAAATGATCGTTATTTTAGTTGACTGGTCATTCCTGTCTTTTCCACCCTACGAGCAAGCGGTGCGCTTAGTACCCTGCATTGCCCATGAATTGCAGACCTTCATAGAGAACATGGTGATATGGGGACCATTAGATCGGACCCGTTTACACCTTATTGGGTTTGACTTGGGAGCACATATTGTTGGCATTGCAAGCCGCGGCAGAGATAGTCGTCCCAGAAAAATCACAGGTTAGTTACTGCCATTCTAATTTTGACCTCTCACTTGATTTGATGGTACTGTCAAGTGTAAAAATATGTATCGTAAGAAGCTTCTTATAAATATGTTATGACACTTTTATCATGCAGAATTAAAGTGCACTGGGACATATGTTGCAGTTTTATGTACACCTTATTCTGCGTTTTACTGTAACTGTATCTCCCGGCAGTTATTTTTTGGTACCACGGGTGTCGTACTCATGTTTTGAGGCATATTTATACGAGATTAAGTGTCCTGTTCAAATAACGTGGTAATCTTTTTGGAAAATGATTTGAATAACTCTCAAAATGTAATAAGTGAATCTTTCTACTATAAATAGTTTTCTTTATGCCTGAGACAGACTGAGTTTTTATGTTAAAATACGAGTGCTAATCGGTGAAAGTTTAAATAAATAGACTGAGTTAAGTTTGACACAATAAACGCAAGATTATCAAAATCTTGCATTATTTAAAGAAAGTATGATGTATACAGTGTTATCTTTTACGAGTATTTATTGCTAATTTATTATACTGATTGAATCAAATCTGACCTTACCAGATTATTTACTTTTTATCTGAGTATTTCGCCACAAAGGAGCTCAAGGTCCCCTTATCAACTAAAATAAAACAAAATTAACAACGGCTGTTATCTGACATTTCCTTATAGAGTGTCACATTTGTATGTACAGTCAGGGGCATAAATATATATAAAATTTTAGACCTTATGCTCCAGACATAAGTAAAAAAGTATATACATATTTTTACCCTTGACTGTACCTTTATGTTTTTATTCCGTACTTGTTTATAATGGAATATAAAATTATAAATAGATTAAAACCGATTAGTATGATTGATACTTCCTTCCTTCCTTCTTTAGTACGAACCAGCCTACAGACTTTGACGTTGAGTTGAGTGTAATGGCGTTGTCAATAAAGCAATTGGACTAGGTACCAATTGCTTTATTGACAACTCCATTACACTTGCATGTTTATGAACTGTACTTAAGCAACAAATTATCATCAATATTCATCGTTGAATATATAAGGAGCCCAAAAATAAGTATATTCCTGTTGCCTGTGAGGTGTTAGGACTCATTATTGGCAGCATTCTGTAGGAGGTTTGACAAGGTTCTATAAACATTTTGAATTAAATAAATACACCGTGTTTTTATTGATTTCCGTTGAATTGGACAGGTTACTTGGGACATTAATAGAAGTTGCCTGGTAGGTATATCGGCTTTTGTTAATTTCGTAAAAAAAATTTTTTCCGTTTTCATACATAGTAATTGTAATGGCAAGTGTGAGAGAACCTTAAGAATAAGATCTCAGGCGACTGACGGCTGCTGACGGCACATGTCAAAATAAGTAGCATTAGGATGTAATAAAGGTTGCAATACACTTGTTCAGTCATTAAGCTTATTTTTTATAACTCAATAACAGTAAGAGTTAAGACACTAGTTCCTTAGAGTTTATTATTTTTGACCTAAATAAGCTTCCCTTAAATTTAACGGAAATCGATAAAAACACGGTGTATAAGCAGTACATTAGGTGCTACTACTAACTACTGAAACTGTCACTAATCTAAGACAAAACTGGCGTCTTACTTCCTAAAACCTGGTAACAGGAATGAACTTGTTGCATGGCCTTCCTGCACAGAATTTTCTTGCTAAATTATATACATAATGCTTGTAGCTTTGGACCCAGCTGGTGACCAATGGGATGCCACTTCAATCCGCCTAAGACCTACCGATGCTCAGTTTGTCGAAGTGATCCACACAAATGGAAATGGAACGCTCGGAACAGCACTCTTCGGTACTGGTGAACCTTTGGGTACCCTGGACTTCTTCGCCAATGGAGGGGTCAGGCAGCCTGGCTGTGGCATGTTTGATAATGCTTGCCACCATAATAGAGCTTGGCGGCTGTTCACAGGAACTGTGGACACAGGCGGCCATCTTGTTGGTTTGAGGTGTCAGAATTTAGAGGAGGTACTCAATGATCGCTGCTTTTCGGGCCCAGTTGCGGTTATGGGTACATTGGAGATATTTAAATTATGGTAAGTGTGTTTCCGCTTTCCGCCTTGTATAAGGGTGGAACGAAACGATGATTCTTCCCGCTACCGACCGTGTCTACCAACCATTACGATGAACTTTCAGTATGGGACCAACATCGAAAAAAGTACATGGAAAATTGACTTCTCCATACTATTGAACTCTAACTTATCACTATCTTTGTATGAGGGGTTAAAATTTTATAAAGATATTTCGATGTTGGTACTGTACCTAAAAGTTCATCGTAATAGTTGCTAGACTCGATTGGTAGCGGGAAGGATCGTAGTTGTTCCGTTCCACTCTGTAGATTTTATTTTTTATATTAGTATCGTAAACATCCTAATAATACCTATACAACCTGCTATCAACTTTCTGGCTATACCATTATGATTGCAAATGTCGATTATTGCAACTGTTTTGGACATTAGCGCCACTACGATAAAAGTGTTTTCTTTTTAAAAATAAATTACAACAGTTGTTTTTTTTTCTAGGACCGGCATATATCGGATCAACACCGGCAGCATTTACCCTTACTAGTTCTGTCGTTGAGAATTTTATTTTAGAGGTCCTAGTAAAATTTAGGTATACTCTGTCCAAAAACCTTTGACTGTAAAAAATGGCGGTACTTTTAAATTGTCTATGGACAGCCAGCTCTTCTCACTTACATTTTTATTTGCCGCCTTTTTTACTGAAAGATATAGATAGATATTGCACAAAGTATAATTTAGTAATGGTGAATATGTTTGGAGTGTAGGTACTCTGAAGACAATAAAGTGAGTTTGGGACGGACACTGCTAAAAGACAATAATGTGGAACCTATCTAATTAAAATACCGTAGATAATCTTCATTGCATTCCCTCATTCTATACCCTTCTCTACGAAATTCGTTCGTTACACAAAACGTGATTCGTTGAAATTCGTTGATTTCGTAGAGTGGGGTATAGAATGTGCGAATGCTTGTTTGGTCTAAATTCACGCATTAGAAGGTAAACTAAAAGCCCAAAATTTATGAGCTTCGCTCTGGGCAAGCGGATTGGCGATTGCAGGTAGGTAGATTGCAAGCAAGTGTATCCTTGCCTTGTTATAAACTGTTTCAACTGAATTCGAATAGTAGATGTACTTTTAACTTTTGAGCTCATAGTAATATCATCGTTAATCTTGTAATGTCATTGCCGACAATTGTGTGCAGTACATATATAACAATTTCAGTTTGTAATTTAAGAACTATTGTGCTTTCATGACTTTCCCTAGTATTTATACAGGTGCTGAACAAGAATTGGGACAGATCTGGGCGACTTACGTTGGATATTTTTAGTTTGTATCTATAATTTTAATACTAGTTTTTAAGTTTTGTTTTCATTGATATAAATGTTCAAAATCAACAAAATAAAAAGAATAAAAGTAAATACTTATTTACTGTTTTCACTTTTATTTGCATAAATAATGCAGCTACACAGTGGTTCTTCGTTGTATTTCTTCGTGCTTCATGTAACTGACCAGTTACATTGGAACAAACATAGTCCACTCTGCATTGTTTTTAATCAACTGAAAAAATAATAATATAAATGACAATGTACCTACATATTAAACAAATGAAAACTTTTGGAACAAAACGATTTGAATAATTATGTGGGAAGCACCTATTATGTTCTTACTAAGGTTTGAACCTGGTGTCTCTAGAAGTCTAGATTAGTCTAGATGACTAAATCACATCATCAGCTAATGATAGTCCTCTGCTGGACATAGGCCTCTTCTATTAACTATGCGTAGTACTGTAGTACTATGCGTAGTAGACGCATTAGAAGGTAAATGCCCATAATCGCCACGCTCGGCAAGCGGATTGGCAATCGCAGTAATGTGTCCACTATGATGACGCTGCTGCCCATCATCAATCTTTTATCAAATAATCGTTTGTGACGCTTCAATCCCTTAGTCGACTCTTACGACACCCGCAGGAGGAGTTGGGATGGTGACAAATGTATTCTTACTGCCGTCACCACGCGGCAAGTGACTAAGTACTCAATACAAATTGATCCTTACCTTGATACTCCACAAGATTTTCATTTTCACCGTTATCGATTTCTACTACTTCACCAATGACTTTCTTTAAAAACTGGGCGCATCGACAACTCTCGTCGACACACGACCCGTAGAAGTACCCTTTCCTTTTGCATAGATAGTTGCAAGATGCCTCGTTGCATGTGGCAAGCTTATCTGAAACAAATTTTATTTCAATACATACACATCATTTGCCTATACCATCACTGCTGGACCTACGTCCAGAGATTCCTATGCATCTCTTATATATTATATTCTGTACGCGTATGGACGCATTAGGAAGTAAATACTCATACTTGCCACGCTGGGCAAGCGAAATGGCGATCGCAGTAATGTGTCCACCATGATGACGCTGCTGCCTATCAACAATCTTCTTTAAACGAATGCTCAGTGAAACTTCAATCCTCTAAAGCTTGTTCACGAAATAAAGTAGCCATCGTAAAATCAGTCTCTACTGTTACACAACAGTCCCATGTAGTTCTAACAGCAATGGGACTGTAAATTGATTCTTCTGTTTTATGTTTAACAATCCAATATCCAAAAGCATTCGCTGAACAGTCGTCAAAATCAAAATCACTTCAGATAATGCTTCAGGCCCAAAAAAGTGCGAACTTCCGAGACGAGTTCAACAATGTTACACTTGAAATAGTTCATAAAAATTGTAAACACCAGATTCACAGTTTATTATTGTATCCGTATTGTAATTTAGTTAAGACCCATTAGGAAACTAAATGAACCAAAATTGCAAAATAAGAAGAAACACTACTCAAATCCAGAAGTTTAATTAAAATACCATAATTATGGACAAATTGATTTAAATATCAACCACAGCGTCCGAGAAGATAGGCAAAGAGCTTTCTTTTGTAATAACACCCATACAAAGGTATGCTCTCATGAAACTCTCAAGGTCTCAAGAATTATACAGCAATGGCTACTTTATTTCGTGAACAAGCCTTATGTAGTCGACTCTTACTACTTCAATTTAACGCACATTATACTATATTGTTTTACCTTTTTCTTAAGTACATATACGTACGTAAGTACATATTGTTAATAAAATACCCAAATTACCTGATTTAAAATTTCTCTCCTCTTCTTCATTATTTTCAATGTTGTAACAAAGACATTTCTTTCCAAAAACACATATTCCATGCTTAAATCCTAACTTTTGGCACGCTTCCCGGCAGCTATGTTTATTGCAACCCCCCACTGCTTCAAATGTGGTTTCAGAATGGTCTGCGATAAAAAAAAAACATATAAATTAATATATTTAAAAGTATCTATAAGGCATCCGGCGCCGTAAGTCATCAACTCATCACTGATAACACATATTGATCGAAGACTTTTGTCTGGGTTATTCGCGGATCGTCTAGAACGCAAAATAACTAGTTTGTTGTTTTGCCTAAACTGCAGTTTACCCAACGTGCAATCGGTCTAAATCTCAAATTGACTAAAACGCAAAATGCCTACTTCGTATACTGCCTTCATAGCACTATGACTAAAACGCAAAATGTCTGAACAGTTGAGTGCAAAAGTTTAATGATACAGAATAAAAAGATAAACCAGATGGCGTGGGTCATTAGTTATTAATCAACAATATTGGTGATTCCTTTTCAGATAATAAGTAGAAAATATATTTTTTGCATACAAAGGGTTAGTAGCAACTGGTCTACAACGTAAAACGTCTACAATATTTTTTCTGTTTTATCATAACTTTAAAGCGATATCGACGGAGCCCCGTTTACGCGCTTACGCGGGGCTCCTATTCTGTGCAGTTTGGCCTTCGGCTATTTGCGGATACCTAACGAACCTAAGCTACCTATACCTAGTGACTGTTTGTGACTGTACTCGCAAAAACAAAAGACAAAAGTAGGCAAATTGCGTTCTTGACGTTCTGCGTGTTGGGTAATTTGCTTTCAATTCGATCTAAGGTTTTGGCCTAATGCTCGATGGTCAAACTGCAATGTAGGCAAAACAACACACTTTATCATTTTGCGTTCTAGACGATCCGCGAATAACCCTTTTGTCTTGAGGCACTCAGGTATTATGTTGGACGAAAAGGTGTTGCGTAGTTTCCCGAATGCTGCCCAATCAATTGGGCTCGGCAGTTGACCTCCATCTCGAAGTTGGACCTATCTAATTGTATAACTTTTCCTATGTATTTGTACGAGTCCCAACTTCGAGTACCGGCTATCAACAGACACTGGGATGAGCGCAACATTTGACATAAGTTTCGTCTAGTCCATATTTATTGTCAAGCGATTTTGGATTAGCAAGATGAATTGGCAATTGGGCAGGCCACATTGCACGCAGAGCAGATGGCCGATGGGGTCGAATAGTGCTCGAGTTGAGATCACGGTTTGGCAAACGCAGTTTTGGACGTACACCACTTAAGATGAACAGACGATCTTAATTCAGGTCGCCTTTCAGGGAGTCCTCTGTTCAGCAGTGGATGTCTTATGGCTGAAATAATGATGATGATGATAAGGCATCGACCGAAAAAGACCGCTATGCGCAATCATCGTGCGAGTAGCTAATAGAAAAAAATACTTAATATACTTACAAGCCATGAACTTTCCTACATTTCCTATACAGGGTGAACGATGTGAAGTGCTACCAATTTCAAAGGAGTGCGATTTTTTAGTTGCAACAATTTATTACTATAAGTAATAAAAAACAAGAGAAGAAAAATTACATTTTGTGATTAAATTTACTTTAAGTCAATATGACTACCTTTTGCCTTGACATTGGTCTTCAAATGGTAAAAAATATTTGCTCGCAGCACGTTTGTGATCCAGTGGTAACTAGTAGTAGGTATGTGCCAATGAAATACGATCGCTTTCTTCATTGCATTTCTACTAGCATGTTTAATTAAACATTTGCAAAGCAATTGCTCTAACCTTTCTCTTCAAAAGGACCAGATAAAAAGTCCGAAACTCACTGCACTGGAAAAGTGTCACGTGGAATTCGGTTTTTAGCCATTTTTTTTAACGAGCTTTATAAGCCGAAGCTCAGTCTCGTTCTTATGTTTGCGGTCTACAAACCAAATGTTTGATGCCGTGCCTAAGACTCCAATGCGGTCTCCAAAACATATTTCCGATAATAAGCCGTTATTAATTTGCCACCAGACTTAATAAAATCTACTTGGTAACACTTCATATCGTTCATCCTGTACTTTCCAAGAGCAAGGTATCCTTTGGTGTATGTGGATATAATACCTTGTAGTCCGAGCATAATGTCGCATTTGCACTTGTCGCCGACACAGACACCCCCTTTGAAACCGAGTCGTCGACACAGTTGGTCGCAAGCTCCGATGTCGCAGCTCTTTAGAGTATTGTCGCTGAGTGACGCACCTGGTAGAATAAAATTATAATTGAAGTCGTTTTTATTGTCTATCTATCTATTCAGCATTGTGTCCACCCACTGCTGGGTACAGGCATCTTTTTTATTACGCCATTTCCCTCGGTCCTCTGTTCTTTCATGGTCAAATATTATACATTATCTCCTTGGGAATCACGGGCTTACAAATCCCGGTTTTTTGATAGGCTTGCGCGGGGATACAGATCCAACACGTAGAGGCCCTTTGGAGAAATTTGCTGTGTCGTACACCTGCTGCAACCCATTCACGGGCACATCAATAGATATCCGTAAACCGGTCCCAGCAGGCCTTATACATTATTATTATTATCATGTTAAATATTTAGGTGCGTCTTTATTCATAAACGTCTCCTAACTTAGCAAACCGATAAGTATTGATTGTCCGTTTTGTCATTACCGATATGGCTAAAAGATTAAAAACAAACTTATTCGCTTGCTAAGTTACGAGACGTTTTATAAGGGGGTTATTGAATAGCGACTCCGCGGTGCTAACAAGATTCAATAGTAACGATGACGCGGGTAGCGTAGGACCGGTCATCGTGGCTATCTTTTGGGGAGGCTTATGTTCAGCAGTGGACGTCTTTCGACTGATATGATGATTAACATTAAATAAAGTATCCAAGCAATAACAAACAAAAACTTAACTAACCATTATTTCAGACACTGACTTTGATGCTTAAAATGTTCTACTCCTGAGACACAGGTTCTCAACCTAGTTCAGGAGGTAGAAGCATTTCACAACACCTTTGACACAATACATAATTATGTACAAATAGTTTGAAATGTGTTACCATTGTTTAGGTTTATTTGAATTTAGTGCAAATAAAGAAATTATTATTATCATTATATTCACCTCCTAGTGGCGAAAAGTTGTAGCACTTGCAACTGTTGGCGACACACACACCGCGCGCGAAACCGGTACGCTGACACATTTGGTTACACAACCGGTTGTTGCAGATACCCTCTACGTTTTTTACGTGTTCTGAAATAAAAGAAAAATAATTAATATTATTATTTTATTTTTATATTAATATTATTTTATTTTTTATTTTTGTAAAGTATCAGACAATAGAAAACAGTAAAACAAGCGGGGACAAATACTTGATTTCAAATTCTAAATGAAAATTTTATGATGCTCATTTTTGATCATACACATAGTTCCGGATATTGTTTTATAATTCATAATATAAACTAATCTTGTTTAATTGTCTCAACACAAAATCAAATCTATTAACTAAAATGAAAATGACCTTGATAAGATTGAAGACTAGTGTTTTAACACTGACAATAAATGGAAATTGATGTAACTAATTATAAATACCTACGAATGCTTAGCTATGAATGCGTTCCCACATTCTTACATAGGGACAAGATTTAACAAAAACAGCGATTACTTATACGTTAAAGCCTTCATTTAGTATAATGTTAAGTCAAAAAACAATTTATATATTTTTTATCAGTAAATTCGTACTATGTAAATATTTAATTCCGAAACTAAATTTAAGATACGTACTTAATGTGTATTTAAAACTATGACCACTATCTCAGCTACACGCTTTAAAATATAAAATAATTATAATTATAAAGCGTCTTACTGCCTAGAGGTGAAAAATTGTCACACTTGCACCGGTCGCCGACACAAACGCCTCCAGTGAACCCGAGGCGCCGACACAACTGGTCACAAGCTTGATAATTGCAACCGTCCTCCAGTTCGAGCATATTATCATCTAAAAACAGAAAAAAAATCTGTTTTATAGTATATTGCGACACGTATTTTACAGTCGAAAATGGAATTGTGTTCTTTTGACATAGAGCAATAAATCATCCGTCTTAAGCTTCTTACCCTTTTTCTCAGCTAAAGGTGAAAAGTTGTCACACTTGCAGCGGTCGCCGACACAAACGCCACCCGTGAACCCGAGACGCCGACACAACTGGTCACAAGCTCGGTTATTGCAACCACCGTCCAATTCCAACATATCTAAAAACAGAAAAAAATTGCTATGTTATAGTATATTACCACATGTTTTTTACAGTTCAAAAAATGGCATTTCGTTTTGTTTGACATAGAGCAATAAACCGTCTTAAGCTTCTTACCCTTTTTCTCAGCAAGAGGTGAAAAGTTGTCACACTTGCAGCGGTCGCCGACACAAATGCCTCCTGTGAACCCGAGGCGCCGACACAACTGGTCACAAGCTTGATAATTGCAACCACCCTCTAATTCGAACATATTACTATCTAAAAAATGTCTAAATATTAGGTAAAGTTCGGGAAATATTATTTAACCGACTGTTATCTTACTTATGATCATTTTTATTGCGTCATCAATATGAGTCATCATTAATAATGACCAAGGGCTCGACTGATGAATGTCTAGTAAACGTTTACGCATAATAAAAGGGCATATGTAAGATAACAGTCCGTGAAATAATATTTTCCGATGATACTGTCATTATTCAAGTCAAGTCAAGTCAAGTCAAACTATTTTTTATTCAAGTAAGCTTATTAATAAGCATTTTCGAATCGTCTGACATTATCAAGCGAGAGAAAAAAATCTATTAAGATAGGTAATTTGCAAAATAAATCCTACTTATAATGTTACTTACTGACTAGAGGTGAAAAGTTGTCACACTTGCAGCGGTCGCCGACACAAACGCCACCCGTGAACCCGAGGCGCTGACACAATTGGTCACAAGCTTGATAATTGCAACCACCATCCAATTCAAGCATATTATTATCTACAAACAGAAAAATGTGGTATTACAGTATAGTAGGAATAATACACGTATTGTACATTAAAAACATAATAATATGGTATTTTATTTTGTTTTTTCACAGGGCAATAAATCATCCTTCTACAGCTTCTTACCCTCTTTCTCAGCTAAAGGTGAAAAGTTGTCACACTTGCAGCGGTCGCCGACACAAACGCCTCCGGTGAACCCGAGGCGCCGACACAACTGGTCACATGCTCGGTTATTGCAACCACCATCCAATTCCAACATATTACTATCTAAAAACAGAAAAAAATCTGTTTTATAGTATATTGCGACACGTATTTTACAGTCAAAAATGGTGTGTTCTTTTGACATAGAGCAATAAATCATCCTTCTTAAGCTTCTTACCCTTTTTCTCAGCTAAAGGTGAAAAGTTGTCGCATTTGCAGCGGTCGCCGACACAAACGCCTCCCGTGAACCCGAGGCGTCGACACAACTGGTCACAAGCTTGATAATTACAGCCACCCTCTAATTCGAACATATTACTATCTAAAAAATGTCTAAATATTAGGTAAAGTTCGGGAAATATTATTTTACTGACTGTTATCTTACTTATGATCCTTTTTATTGCGTCATCAATATGCGTCATCATTAATAATGGCCAAGGGCTCGACTGATGAATGTCTAGTAAACGTTTACGCAAAATAAAAGGGCATATGTAAGATAACAGTTGTTAAAATAATATTTCCAGGCCTATTGGATACATTGCAAAATAAATCCTACTTATAATATTACTTACTGCCTAGAGGTGAAAAGTTGTCACACTTGCACCGGTCCCCGACACAAACGCCCCCTGTGAACCCGAGGCGTCGACACAATTGGTCACATGCTCGGTTATTGCAACCACCATCCAATTCCAACATATCTAAAAACAGAAAAAAATTGCTTTGTTATAGTATATCCTTGGAAATCACGGGCTTATAAATCCCGGTTTTTTGATAGGCTTGCGCGGGGATACAGATCCAACACGTAGAGGCCCTTTGGAGAAATTTGATGTGTTGTACACCTGCTGCAACCCATTCACGGGCACATCAATAGATATCCGTAAACCGGTCCCAACAGGCGTATAGAGATATTGAGAAGTAATGGAAAAGACTAATGGGCTATGGCGATGGAGGATGGATGGATCAGAAATAGAGCTATAGAAAAGAGGTCCGGACACCTGCCATAACAATGATTTCTCTTTGCTATCGAGGCAGGCGGTGACTCGCCGCCGACTAGATGGGCCCCCGTAAATGCCGTCACAAGAGACAGCCAGGGGCAACACCGGTGTAGGCGGCTCAGGAGTGTAGAGAGGTGTACACGGCTTTCTGCGCAGTGGCTTGACAGCCGCTGCACCAACTCGCGACTTACGCAAATTTACACTTCCACCCCTGGAGCATATAGCTCTGACGACTCCTCTCTGGACGGCCAGTTAAGGCAAGCCAGAGCTGAGAGCCCTACGGGTCCCCTTGGGGTTCCACTCCGACCGACGAAGACACGCCGGAGGCGGGGACCCTGACCGACTCTCGGGAGCACTCGGGTCCGTGGGGTCGTTACTCCCCAACAGCTCGCCACAAGCTGCCCTGCGGCCATAGTATATTATTATTACGACATGTTTTCTACAGTTAAAAAGTTGCATTGTGTTTTTTTGACATAGAACAATAAATCATCCTTCTACAGCTTCTTACACTCTTTCTCGGCTAAAGGTGAAAAGTTGTCACACTTGCAGCGGTCGCCGACACAAACGCCACCCGTGAACCCGAGGCGCCGACACAACTGGTCACAAGCGCGATAGTTGCAACCACCATTAACATCCAATACGCTATCTAAAAACATAAAATGTCTTTCATATCATAAACGAGAACTATCCTGTGCGTACCGATATCAAAATGCTTTTTTTTACTTAAATTCAATTGATAAATATTAAAAGGGAATATACCGATAAGTCTATCTGCCAAAGGTGAAAAGTTGTCGCACTTGCAGCGGTCGCCGACACAAACGCCACCCGTGAACCCGAGGCGCCGACACAATTGGTCACAAGCTCGGTTATTGCAACCACCATCCAATTCCAACATATTATTATCTAAAAACAGAAAAAAATCTGTTTTATAGTATATTACAACATGTTTTTTACAGTTAAAAAAATGGCATTTCGTTTTGTTTGACATAGAGCAATAAATCATCCGTCTTAAGCTTCTTACCCTTTTTCTCAGCTAAAGGTGAAAAGTTGTCACACTTGCAGCGGTCGCCGACACAAACGCCTCCCGTGAACCCGAGGCGCCGACACAACTGGTCACAAGCTCGGTTATTACAACCACCCTCCAATTCGAGCATATTATTACCTAAAAACAGAAAAAATTGCTTTGTTATAGTATATTACGACATGTAGTATTTAGCAATTAAAACATATGGCATTTTGTTCAAAGTCAAAGTCAAACGATTCCTTATTCAAATAAAGGTGCGTTTAAACCAAAAGAGCATTCGCTGTTCTAGCGCCCGTTCTACGAAATCAACCAATCACGTTTTGTGTACCGATCGAATTTCGTAAAGTGGGAGGTTAGAACAGCGAATGCTCTTTTAGTTTGAACGCACCTTAAGAATAGCAAAAACTATTTTGAATGATCTAGTTACACATTAAATTAAAAATACTTCCGATGCTAAGCCTACACCACTGACCCGGAGAAAAACTAGTAAAAAACTTGGTGGGATTTGTTTTTTCAAATAATCATTGGTACATCTTACAACTTTTTTAATGTCAACTTTTTAATGCTCGCGAGCATTACAAAAGATTTTAATGCTGAATTCCTGACCGTATTTAGTCTTTAATGTTAGGTTTATAAAATTTCCTGGATTCAGGTTGGTTTCAGAGATAGTCAACCTTTTTTCGAAATAAGTTTTTCGACGTAACTCGTCATAAAAATTATTTTTGATTACAATGTTACCACAATGTGTTATAATATTAGTTACCACACCTTTTGCCTGGCATTCAAAAAACAAGAAAAGACTTGTCGAAATAACCTGTCCCTATAAAAAATACTAAAATAAATAATTTTAACAAATAGTTGTTATAATAACAAGTACTGGAAATGTTAAAAAGTATTTAAAAAATAAAAAAAGAGATTTTTTTTATGTGGTAGGTATTTCACATTAGGTCTCATATTTTTTTTTGTTTATTTTGATGTCTAGAATGCACAGTTAAAATGTTTTGGAATGCTCGCGAGCACCCTGTTTATGAAAGTGTAGTGGACATGAGATGTGAGAAATAATTTTGAAATTGATACCTTTGCGAAGATTCTGACAGACACATCTATCGGCTACACACCAGCCGGTAGGGTAGTGATTGTTGAGACACTGTTCATAACAAGCTCTGGCATTGCAATCTCGAAGTTGGTTCTCTTCCACACCTGAACATGATTTTGACTAAGGCCGTGGGTTTTCTGGCCGGCGACTGGCGAACGACGCGTGTCCGCCGCCGACGACATTCAAATGTTTTGTTCGCGAATGTTTGAGGGTGGTTTCTCTGACACGGCGTCGGTTACCCGCTGCCAGTGACGTGCCAGAGAAACCATACTGAAACATTCGCGAACAAAACATTCGTACGTCGTCGGCAGCGGACACGCGTCGGTGGCCGGTCGCCGGCCAGAAAACCCACGGCCTAATAAAAATTGAAACTTGTCGCGCGTGGCAACTTGCGTTTAATTATATTTATAGGTCGCACGATAAGGTGCATTCAGACCAAAAGAGCATTCGCTGTTCTATCCCCCGCTCTACGAAATCAACCAATCGCGTTTTGTGTAACTAACGTATTTCGTAGAGTGGGGGGTTAGAATGGCGAATGTTCGTTTGGTCTGAATGCACCTATAGTGAAAATTCAATAATTGCCACTGCTAGACAAAGTGCTCTCCTATTATTATCAAACAAAAATCGGGAAGGGATTTGAAAGTACTGTTGACACAACAATAGATACAACATTTACCAAGAAAAGAGTTGTTTATAAGCGAGTGATTAATTTATCTATTGTCTGTCAGTCTCTGCACTTAAACTATGAATACATGAATATAACTATGAATATATCCCAGATTGACTTATACACTGTTGTGTCAACAGTACTTTCAAATCCCTTTCTAATCGCGGTTTGATACCTATGCGTACGGACGAATTAGGAGCTAAATGCCTTTAATCGCCACGCTGGGCAAGCAGATTGGCGATCGCAGTAGTGTGTCCACTGTGACGACGCTGCTGCCCATCATCAATCTTCGATAAATAAATGGTTAATGACACTTCAATCTCTTAGTCAACTCTTACGACAGTCACGGGAAGAATTGGGACGATGACAAATGTATTCTTACTGCAGTCACCATACGGCAGTGACAATAATTGACTAAAATAATTAAATTAAACGGTTAAGCTATCGTATTTTTGATCATTAAGCTCGACATGAATCCATGTCCTGGGTGCTGTTGTATTGACAAACCCGTTGTAGTGTTGACAATACAAAACGGATTCATGTCACACTTAGTGCATAAAAAAGGTTTAACCGTTAAAAGATCGATAGTAAAAAAATTACATAGTTAAAGACGTTTAATTTAAATTTTTTACGTTATATTTTTTGTGTTACGTAGTTAAATTTTGTGTAACGACGTTTGGCAGTAAAAAAGGCGATAAATTCAAATTTTCTATGAGCGACCAACTATTACGCGCCTACATTTTTAGGGTTCCGTAGTAAACAAGGTACCCTTATAGTTTCGCCGTGTCCGTCTGGCCGTCTGTCCACAGCATAGCTCAGTGGCCGTTGATACTAGAAAGCTGCAATTTGGTACACAAATACATAATTATTAATCATGCCAATAAAGTGATGGAATAAAAAAAAAAAATTTTTTTTCGTATACTTCCCCAACTCTGGATCCGGGGATGATTTTTTTTATTTGCTGTAATCCTGTAGTGTGGGGTATCATGATATAGATCTTTTAAAAAAAGTAAGGGTCGTAGAAGAAAGTTTCTTTCTAAAGTTAATATTTTCGGAGATAACCGCTCCAGAATATAAAAAAATCATGAATAGTGGGCTTCTAGAATACTTTTAAATAAAACTATTTCGAACTTAATCGACCTAGCCAGTTTTCAATAACTGCGTAACCCTTTACTGAGCATGGCCCGACATGCTCTTGGCCGGTTTTTAGGCATAAAAAAAGTCAGATCTTAAAAATGCCGTAAAATGTAATGACATCATTTTTGTTTTTTTTTTTTTGTGTAATAAAATCTTTAATGCATGTTATTTTAATAAGATGTATTATTATATTGTTTTGAAAAAACAAGTCCCTCAGAGCATCTTGATGGTTCTTCTCAGGACAGTCAAGTGGTGTAGCGTTAGAACCGGTAGTATTTTTTTTACATTGTGTCAGACTATTCGAAAAATTTTATTATTAAGCTTATTTGAATAAAGAATAGTTTGACTTGACTTGAGTTTGACTTGACAATACTATATTTTTGAGAATTTTATGTATAATTAACCTACCGGTGTTTGTAGTTTGGATACATTTGCACAGGCCTGCTACGCATTCCCCTTTTGCAAAGCCTTGCACGCGGCAAATTTCTTCGCACTCGAGTTCATTGCATACACCAACTTCGGAGTCGGGATTTACTTCAAGATTGTTATTTTTGCCTGAAATATAACGACAAACGGGTCTTAGGCTGCGTTTCTACCAGAGATGTGCGAGGATGCGTTTCCATACAAATGACACCTCGCTCGAGTCATTAATAGGTGTAATTTGTATGGAAACACATCCTCGCACATCTCTGGTGGAAACGCGGCCTTAATGGTGTAAACTCACATTTGATATTATCCTGACGTAGTATCACTTAGATACTCGTGAAAGTTTTTAATCAATATATGAAATATATTGCGTCATTACCTATGAAATTGGCGTTTTGAATTTGGTGAAAAGTCTATTTTTCATACAATGAATTTTGTGTATAATTTTTTGATAACGAAATCAAAATAAACCAAATTTTGCCACTAATATTAGACACTTCTATGGCGTGTTTTGTATATTTCTATTTCATAAAACAAGGTACAGTCGACGTCAAAGATATCATTACCATTTAGGTACCAAAAATATATTTACACGACCTTAATATCAAAGCAATAAAGTCGTGTAAACATATTTTTGGCACCTAAACCGTAATGATATCTTTGACGTCGACTGTACGATTATAATATATATAAACCGGCAGCATTTGGCAAGAGTTGTTTTCAAAGCTTATTATTGAATATTAAGAAGAAAAAAACACAATGATTTAATTTTTTCTTAACAAATCTCGCTAATTGTGTTACCCAAAAATGAAATCCTCCATAAAATACATGACAAAATTCCAACGTTTGGACTCTCGTTATAAGGATAATTGTATGAATGTGGCCATGATAATTATTATAAGTTATAATAGCTATTAATAACACCACTCGATTTAGACGTCAAATGTTAAGGAAATTCATGGAATTGTTATCTATGCCCCACCAATTTTATAGGTAGAATGATTGCTTACATTTATACTTTTATGTAGGTACAGTCTTTTGTGTAGGTAGGTCTATAAACATGCATACACTTCGGAACTTATTACTAGGGAAAGGTGGTTTATGTTTAAATACAGCATATTTCTGGTAGGCGACCATATGTGCCGTTAAGTGCAAAAATAATATAAATAATCCACTCTTAAATAAATATTGGTTATGACAGTTGACATATTGTGAGCATCTTGTACATAACTAAATCCTTGCAATAAATTAAAGTTATAATTACTAAATACTACATACAGTCGTGGTCCACTAATTAAGAACAGTCAATGTATAACATAAATATTGCAAAACACGCCTATATTCATCATTTGTGTGCATTGTTATTTACGAGAATATGAGTTATTATTCAACTTGATTATTCTAAAAATCAATTTAAACAAGTATTAGCTGCAAAAAC
>JALPQI010004599.1:0-62910 GCA_025490895.1 Thaumatotibia leucotreta
GCCTCCCCTAATTATATTACGAAAAATATGCAATAATGACCTCATAGCGCACTTAATATTCTTTCATTTCAGGGTAAAATCAAGTCGGTAAACTTTGTGATTGAAAATAAAAACACGAAATTCAAAAGGCAGGAGGCCCGCTATCTAAGTTTTTCATACAAATCGCAAGTCGTGTTGCAAAGCTGTAATTTCAGTATATTATATAAACCCTATAGGGATGTACGAAAATGCATATTACGGGCAAGGGCTGAGAGCTGAACCCTGGTGGACTCCTACTCCTACGTGGAACTCATCGCTGGTACCGGCTGGCCTTCGAACTTTTGACCTTACATCATAGTATGAATAAATATATAATAATAAATAATAATTTAATAAATATGTACTATTTAGGTGGCTATCGGCTAACCTCATATATACGGAATGTCATGATTTCGTTGAATTCTAAATGTTATTACTTTTTATCTGTTACGTCGAGATTCATCACACCGAGCGTTTCCTTAATGCTCAGTAGGTCAGCCTGCCTATTAATTTGTAAAAGTTCGCCTTTAAGGAACATGAGTTTAACGGAGGCACTAAGTGAAAAAGTTTTACTTTGGTAGTAACTTTACTTAATTATCTTGTTAACGAACAAGCCATTATCTATTTCCAAATTTTGACATTATTAAGATTATTTAACTAATTTGCTTCGACGTGAAATTTGAACGGTGGTCTGAAGATAAGTTATTTATAACAATTAAGTATACATTTAATATTGTTGAGATCAAAAGTATAGCAGGGAAGATAATACCTGGTTTGGAATAGGAACAGTGAAAAAGTAGTTTTATGTTTTTTGAAATTCATCTCCTAAGGGATAAAAAGCGGTTGAAATTTTGCATGAGGCTTGAGTAATATTTCAGGTTGCTGACTTGAAACTTCCTTTATAGACTCTATTGCATTACATAGGAAAAATATATTAACCGTTTTTTGAAATGAAAATTGTAATGTTAATGAGTTGTAGGCTTAAATTTTTGTTTATAGACTCTTTAATACTACAAAATATTTTTAGGGTTCCGTATTAAACTAAGATATGATAATAAACGTATGGAACCCTTACAGTTTCGCCATGTCCGTCTGTCTGTTCGCAGTATAGCTCAGTAGCCGTTAGTACTAGAAATGTGCAATTTAGTACAGATATACATATTAAACCCGCCGACAAAGTGGTCGAATCAAATGTAGAAAAAAATTTTTTTTAGGGTACCTCCCCTAGTAGTAAAGTGGGAGATGATTTTTTTATTTTCCTGTAATCCTATAGTATGGGGTATCGTTGAATAGGTATTCCTCTAACTTTTGATCTAGGGATCAAAAAATGTGAAAAAGCCCTATAGGGATAAAAAGGGGGTTGAAAATTTGTACGAGGCTTGAAAAATTTTACAGGTTGCAGGCTAAAACTTCGTTTGTACACTCTTTGTAACTATACAAGCAGATCAAATACGGCATTTTTTTTTAATTATTCCCCGAAGGAATGAAAAAGGAGTAGGAGGTCAATCAGCTTCTTCACCAAGCTGCTCAAGAAATTATTGATTCTCCAACTTGCCCCCCATTTTGATATCTTAATAGAGTATGTTAACGATTTTGGACATATAAACTATTCTTCATGTTTCCCTGCATCTACCTTTAACCTCAATTTTCTATACCTAAGTAAATATAGCTTCAGTAATCTGACTTTGCAGTAAGCGGGGACATGACTGCGTGACCCGATTTCAAGACTATTATGTAAAGTTTACCAATCGAATTTTGCAGTTTTTTGTGCGGTTATACGTACCAATTTGCACGGAATCCTCGATAGACGAGTTCGACTTGCACTTGGTTGGTTCTTTGTATTTCAAAATAATAGCGTCTAGTATCTTCATGACACAGGTTTCAGTTTACCAGAGGTTACTCCTTTAATGCACTGACGAATCGCCTCAGCTTTGCATGGAAACAAGACCTTCTTCTCAAAGTATTTTATCTTTTAGAAATAAACCGCATTAAAATCCATGGCGTAGCATATATTAAGCATATACAGGGACTAATACTGATTGACTTTTACTGTGAAAATAAAATGCAAATCAAGTAATTATTGTCAACTCTTATCCTGGAACTCTTTTGTTGTTTTTCAAAGGGTAATTAGGTAGTCCGTTGCTGTCACTTGGTTGTGTGCTTCTGCCTGCCTAACTGACTATGTTTATGTCATAGGACTGTAAACGGAATGGGTTATAGAGTCGCAGCCAAATTACTAACATTGGCCCACTTCGTGGCACATCCGGTCATCTATAGACTACTTATAGGTAATAACTGATAACGCAAATCATACACCATTATCATACATAGAAAAATATTATTACAGATACTTTACCTTGAATTGTTTGTTTACATTGTTCGCAACTTCTATAAAATTCAAGAATAAAAATATTGGCAGTAAACCACAAACCACAACATCAATAGGACCTAGTGCTCGAAAGTTTTTTAACTGCGTGTGAAAAATGTTTACTCCTGGTAGAAAATAAAATCGTTTTATTTCTACAGTTGGCGTATCAGTATTTTCTGGAAAAAAAACTACAGCTTAAATGCAAATTCAATTCTTGGGTGGTGACTATATTTTTGAATAAGCTCTAAGTCAGCCGTCAGGGTCTAGTAACCGCGAGCCGCACACATGTTTTCAAAGCTAGAAATATTACAGATGCGGTTATTCTTGTTCCATACGAAATATAAAATTTCTACCATCACCACCTACTAATGCCTGAGATGCCTAAATCAAATACTGCTGGCCCTTTACTAAAATACTGAGTTTGGCAAACCTTACTATACTTACCTCTATAGTAAATTCAACGCAACCGAGAGTTGTCGAGTTTGCGGAAGATTGTGGTAGACACACGTCTTTGAGTGGCTTAAGGTTGTAGTAGGTACCTTCGAAACATTAAGTACAGATGTCGCTAGTGATTAGTTTCACAATGCCATTGACTAAATTCGTCGTGATTCACGGAAGGTCGTCGGGTCCAATTTCACCAGCACGTTAGACCGGCAATTCAGAGGAAGTGGGTTCGAATCCCGTGACAACCAGAGTCCAACCAGATGGTAAGCATATCTCGTCCATTAAATACAAAAGCGACACAACTCAAAAACCGTGAAAAATGATTTTATTGCAAAAACGACATTATCAGCACTAATATTTTACGTGACACTAAGACACCTGTCGATTTGACGTTAGTAAGTATCAAAATTATGCAGGTGCCCTTTTTGCACTATCGCTCTTTCGAAACTTATTTCAGTGCTAAACTGCCATTTTGTCAGTTGCGACTCGACTGTCGACCAAAGCACACGACATTTTTGTGAAAAAGTGCCATGACGTCGGGTGAGAATGCAATTGTGCCATATCCATTTTCAAGCAAAATCGGTTTTTAATTGTTCTTGATAGCATATTTTTTTTGTAGTTCATAACAGTAATCGATTTTTGAAAATTCTTATTTTATATTAAAAAAAACATATGTTTTTGTGCCATATCCTCAAACCGCAATAAATAGTGATTACAAAATTGTGCCATGTCCGGACATGACACAAATTTACGGTTAACAGCTTTTGATCAGTGTGCCAAGCGACTAAACGATCAACGTTTTTGTGACATAATCCATGAATCGATTTGATTGTATCGATTCGATACTTTTTTATCTACCCTCTCTTTTGATAAATGACAATAAAGAAGGTAGGTTTGATTTATAATGATTTGTGTCATTCATACTTCAAGCTTTTATCTTAATAAGTTGGTGGTATAAATACATAATATTTATAATTACGAGTACCTAACCATAAATTGTAAGAAATGACTACAGAAAAAGTGACCGAACCCCCTATGACCAGCGGCCCTACTGCGAACTTCGTAATCCGAAAATTTCGGGGATTTTTCTCTATCACTCTAATAACGCCTTCGTTGATGTGAACGGGACAAATTCTCGAAATTTGCGGATTTCGGAGTTCGCGGTAGTAGGCCAAGACGAATCGATCCAGCGACCTCCTGCTTTCCTGCCATGCCATTTAAGTTCTGACCACAGGAGGCCTCGGTCACTATTCCTGAAGTACATATTATATGACATGTCTTCTAATTCATAGAGCATGTAATCGTGTATTGAGGTACCGTAATATTATTAGTTGATAAGAAATAATAACGTTAATATGTCATTCATTAGTAAACGTATTATAAGCTGTTCTCATCGATTTTTTTTACATTAGCACTAGATATCGTTAAAAAGCTTATCATTTCACAAAACAGAGAAGGTCACCTAATAGAATAGATTATACCTATTTACAAGAAAGTAAAAAAAATGATTCACATAAATATTGGAAATCAATATTGGCACCATATTCACGTGAATAATTATGTCTTCATATTCGAGATTAATTATCGTCTTGATTTGAAATAAATGTAGTCGTAAAATAACTTTTATTTGCATAAACAATTGCTTTTAATGTCTACCTTTCCTGACATTGCACTGACATTTTGTGACACATCCATAACTTTGTGTCATATCATACATAGCAAGTTAAACATTTTCTTACCAAAATGGATATGGCAATTGTAAAACTACTTATATCTCATGACTATTATATGTTAAACATTAATTGTATATAACAAAAAATAGTAAATTAATATACTAAAGTGTCAGTTAAGTTAAATATTGCAAAATTATATGACATTCGAAGAAATATTTTTTTTTGTTTCTTTTCGCTCTCCTCTAAACCAAGGCAAGTGGCGTATAGCACAATTGCATTCTCACCCGACGATGAAACGAAAAAATAAGTGATTACGTTAAAAAGTATGTAAGCAAAGGTGCCATATTTATAGATGTGGCCGTTTTGAATAAAATAAATACGTAAATATTATGTTTCTTTATATAAAAAGGAGTCGCAAAACGGAATGTGGCAGCTTTAATTTTAAAATATCCTCTTAAATTTGATTTTTCAGTCATCAAAACTGCCGAATTAGGATTTGCAACCTTTTTGAATTAAAAATATATTCGAATGCATCAATCACAGGAGCCATATTTATACATGATGCTGTTTTGAATAAAGTAAATATGTATGGTTTAGATTTCTTTATAAACAAAGGAGCCGCAATACGGAATGTTGAATTTCAAAAAACATTGTTGCATTTACAACCATTTTTAATTCAGTATAATATTAAAATTCATAAATGTACCAGATTGAATATTTGAGTATCTTTTGCATGAAATCTTAAAAAATAAAATACATCTTATAAAAACAGTAATTGTAAAACGTGGTACTTTGTATTGTGTTCGTTTTACTTAAAAGTATATTAGAGATTGTGTGTAAGATGACTGTGAATTTTGTGTACCTATAATTGCGACTACGAAGAAACAATAATGGCATAAACTTCGAATTATTAAGTATTTGTCATATTTTCCTATTATATTATTTGTATACAATACAAGTAAAACAAACAAAGATCTAACCCCGGTGTATGTTTTAACGAATCTAAAAACGAATATTAGAAATATTTATTTTTTCACTTTTGGGACTGTCAACATAGGGATGATGACTGTATTTAAAATAAATTATTAGAAATTATGCACGGCATCATACACGAATAAATTATTACTAAGATATAGACTACAGTCATTATTGTACAGAACTTTTATTTAATATAAGTGTAGTATACAAACGTGACGTTACTTTTGTGTATTTCATGTTAATCTTTCAAAAATCGAAAAAAGATGTTGACTTGACTTGACAGTCATCATGCCTATTGCTTCACTACATAGGTAGTACCCAAGTACTTTAGCGCTAAACTGTCATGTCGTCTAGAAAAAAAAATTGTTATATTATTACTAATCATAAGTAAATTTTTAGGAAAAACTTATTATCTCTGCAATTAAATATTGAAAGATATACTTTTGTATCGGTAAAAATTAAGTTCTTGCATCAATTCTAATGAAAAAACTAGTAAACCGTCAAAACATATCAATTTGGATCATTTAGTATGGGATCATAGTAACCACCACACAAATACAATACACATAGAAAAAACAAATAACTAAAGATGTACTTAACCGATTTTTATTATTTACGTGCTTTTAGGTGGGCTATTTCCAGTTTATAGTAAAAATAAGTGGTATCAAAGTTTAATTCCATTCTCAACAATATAACTTCGATCGCGTTGTATTTATTTTATATTTATTAACTAAAAGTACCACATTTTTTATATAGCAGGTTGATTCTTGAAGAAAACCGATAATTATATCGCACGCCTAGATCTAAAGAGTATTAACTCAAAAAACTTCACTTTTGAGTTAGCTGCATATTTGAATTCTACAAATCAACCCGCGTAAGCCACAAAAACCGGTGCAACAATATCTTCGCCGCACGCCGAATGACAGCCGCTTAAGTACCTTTTGCTGGCTTATTTTAATTATATCAGTACCGTCTAAACAGCAGTATTGTCAGTTGCTCCGCATGATCGACATAAT
Source organism: Thaumatotibia leucotreta (assembly GCA_025490895.1). Lineage (NCBI taxonomy): Eukaryota > Metazoa > Arthropoda > Insecta > Lepidoptera > Tortricidae > Thaumatotibia > Thaumatotibia leucotreta. The sequence continues at coordinate 6,498 of JALPQI010004599.1, forward strand.
TCAAGTCTCCAATACAGTGCTATTTCGACTTATTACAGTCTTGTTGATTTAAAAGTAGCCACTTGTTAGTGATTATTTTGAGTTAATACACTATTTATGAATATTATCAGAATTACTCATTGTTGTATTTTCAGTTAAAGCTGTTTATGTGGTGAGGTAAGAAATATTTTGTTATACATTTTGATTTAGTTCTCTTTTAATGAAAATAATTAAAAATTTTTTGTTATTTCTGTTTTGTTGAATTTTCCGAAAATCAGGTTTATCTTATCCAAAACAAAACATATTGAGCAATTATTAAGAAACATAGCAAATTATTCTCGTTCATAACAGTTATGGAATATAGGTAGCAATATATCAACACTAGTTACCCCTGATTTTATGTATTTTTGAATTAATACTGTTTTCATGGTTAAAATAAATAAAAAAATAAAAATAAAATAAATAAATATCTTGGGACATCTTACACAAATCGACCTAGTCCCACGGTAAGCTCAATTAAGGCTTGTGATGTGGGTACCAGGCGACGATATATATAATAGAATACACATAGATACTTAAATACATAAACAACCATGACCAAGGAACAAACATTTGTGATAAATAAATACACAAAGAATGCCCTCGCCGGGATTCGAACCCGGAACCTCCAGCTTCGTAGGCAGGGTCACTACCAACTAGGCTATGGAGGCTGACAAAATGGAGGAATGGAGGTTACTTCATTTACTTACCTACCTACTTTATTGTTGTTTTAGAATTATGAAGCGGCGTGGGAAATTATTAGTAAACTTAGTAAAAGGATTTGGGATTTGATAATAATGATCTCTCTAGTGCCAAATAATTACCTACTCGTAGAAAAATAATTTAATCTGTTGAAATAAAACCTAATAAAGCCTAATAAAAAGTTTTAATTTTTACATAATACTCTATTTGTGAATCATTTAGTGTTAAGTTATAAGAAATAAGATGTAATAACTTTAAAACAAATCAACAAAAGAGTTTCAACTCTGAATGATCCACAAATAATATACAAATTAACATGCAAAACTGTATTAACTTAAAAATCATATTTTATACCTATTATTATTACCCAAATACAAAAGTTTTGATTCTGGTCATTTGAGATACTGGTTTTCGAGCCAATTATCTTAAAATTAGATTTTTGTTTCGCATACAAACGCCAAAACTAGTTTTTTGTGATTTCTGAAAAAAGTACTTTTTTGAGTTGATACTGTTTAGATCTAAGCGTGCGATATCTGAATTTTAAACTAGTACGTCCGTTAAATTCATCAAAATATGTAACCAAAGTTAAAATTAATCAAAGTAACCCCGGTTTACGGTACCTTAAACATGTTTTGGCAATATGTAAGTAAAGAAACAGTAAGAAAAAGTTTTGTCTGGTTCAGTTTTGTTAAAAAAACAGTATTTCTATGTTTAAGACATGATTTTATGTATGACTTAAATGAAATAACTGCTTATTTTTTTGTATTTGTGGCCTTTCATGGAAAAAAAAATTTCAGAGTTAATGTTATTTTTTTATGCAAAACGGACGTTTACGCTCATAAAAGCTTGCACAGCGCATATTACTTTCTAATAACCAAACACATCAAAAGAGGGTTAAAATACCTACAAATTGATATATAACACATATAATATTAATGCTGTAAAAAAAATTTGTGAACAAAAAACGAATACAAAATCTTTAAACAGCTCCCCTGTAAAAAGTATTTTTTTGACATGTGTCGCTTTTGTATTTAATGGACGATCTGTTATGACATTGTGGGATTAAATTTTACTTCATCATTATATTGTATATTCACTTGTGTAGTAAATATAGGTACTCCCTGTACCTCTATTATACATATGTATACGCGACACCTCACAGTTATCGGGAATGCACTTATTTTCTGGTCAACTTTACTTTTATATATATATATATATGTATATACATATAACATAGGTATCATAATCATCGGTTGAATTTCAGCTAGGCGCACTTGCCCAAAATTTGTCTGTGTGTTACAATATGGTAATCCCTAGGGGTTGAATTTTTCTTATTAGCTTTTGGTTAGTTAGTAAAAATTATCTAAATAACCTCTATGCCCAATCCCAAATTTCTGCATTTAGTAATTTCAGTCCTATGTAGATTCAAAGTTTCAACCCCGTTTCAACCCTTTCAGAGGAGGAATTTCGAGAAACGCTATAATTTTATTTTTCAAAATTTTCAGTGTTTATTTATCATTTAAAGAAAAAACCCGCTATGATCATGTCGGGTCATGCTTAGTGTAGGGTTCCGTAGTTATTGCAAAACGTCTGGGTCGATTTTATTTTCTGTTCAAAGGAAATCTGTTCGTTATCATGAGCACAAACCCTAAGAGGTCGGCAACGGATTTGATAACACCTTATAAATTAGTAACTCGAGTGATATCGACAACCTTGATTTAAGGATAACCAGTATCTATTTAAGGAAACATGCCACGCTTTCATTTTTTCTCAAAGCATTAAAGAATTATCTACTGTTACATAGGAATTCATACAGAAATGAATTGAATATTAAATTATGTTGGTCCGCGTTTTCTAAAACTGACGAGGCTTCTTGTTAAGCTTTCAAGAAGCTTTTAAGTTAATGAACAACTTAGAGAAAATTCTATTGACTTTTGTATAGGGTGTTTTATACAAATTAATATTATTATGATAACTGCCCCACGTTCCAAAAATTATGTAATGGAGTTTTTTATTGGATGGAAGTAGGATGAAATAATATAAACATTGTTGCGTTAAAAATACGGCGAAGCTATTAATTAATTATTAATATTAATAAAGGTTCGTGTTACAGTCAAAAGATCGCTTGAGAAAAATCTCAAGAAAAGGAAATCAGCTTTGAATACAGTCGTGGATTATTGTTTGCCGCTTTGCGTTTCCTCTTTGGTAAAATTTTCACTGAAATACGAAAACACAACTACATTACATTTATAAAACCTATCTCAAGATGTAAAGGAAACGTACCTGGATGCCTAGCCAAGTTGCCAATCGCTAGCGCTTGCTAGCGCATCGTAGTTTTCCCTCCCTGTCACTCCTTCATATTAGTGTGACAAAGAGGGAAAACTACGTTGCGCTAGCAAGCGCTAGCGATTGGCAACTTGGCTAAGCACCCTGTGCTCGACACCTTAGTGCCCAATATTGATAATTTATTATAATGACATTACGATTGCAGATGCGACTGCCCTATAGTATAATATATCTACAACGAGCAGCACTTTTTACTGTTATTTAAAGAATATAATTTGATAACAAATTGTAAGCATAATTACGTATAATTATTTGGGAATTAATAACTAACCCCGTTATTCATAAACGTCTGCTAACTTAACAAGCCGCTAATTATTCGTTTGTCCCTTTCGGTCTTAACAATGCGTCCATAAGAGCAAAAGGGACAAACAATACTTAGTGGCTTGTTAATTTAGCAGACGTTTATGAATAACGGGGTAAACCATACATTTTTCAATTTTTTTTTGTGTTTAGTTTTATTCAGCGCTGTCTAGCCTTCTGGTAGGCAGGCGCCCTGTCATTATGATTAGTCAACAAGTCTTTTGATGCGGCTTAACTAATAAGGCCAATAAAAAAAAAACTATATATCGTCGCTATACTTACTCAACCTCGGATCTACAGCAATCAATTAATGGAAATGTCACCTTTCTTTTACTCTGAATTATAAGGTGGACGTACCAGTGCATAACATGTTAAAAGACAATATTTATTTTAGCACGATATTTGGCTCATAATATATATAAATCTATAAAGTATTGTCATCTATTTTGGGAGAGGCGTTCGTAAGTTTTGTTAAATAGTTTTGTTTTGTTGATGACAATATCGGAACCCAAAATTATAAATTTTCTTAGTCAACTCCATTGTACGAGTAAGTGTCAGGTGGTTTTGCTGGCATAGATGGCACCTCAGTACAAGTTTGAATGTCACATATTGGGACTTTGGAATATGAACAGTCATTTCTAATAAATGTCAGCCTGTCTTAAAATTATGCAAATAATTTAGATATTAGCTAATTATTTCAAAGTTGGGATATGAAGCATTAAAGGCACATACATTTTCCATCGTTTAAATGGCCTAATAGCTGATTTCATCTTATCGATGGCAACTCAAGCTATGATGACGAGTATTGGTATAGCGTCGGGTACTAGTACTTCCACCTTAGATGAAGTATAACGGCGATATTGTGTATCTCTCATTGCCCAAACCAATCACAGCAGCGTTGTATTCAACTTAGAGGGGCTTTAAAATAATGATATCATCATCATCATCATCAGCCAATTGACGTCCACTGCTGGACATAGGCCTCCCTCAGAGAGTTCCACAAAGATCGGTCGTGAGCTGTCCGCATCCATTGGACACCCGCAACCTTTACCAGGTCGTCGCTCCATCTTGTGGGGGGCCTTCCCACGCTGCGCCGTCCAGTGCGTGGTCGCCACTTGAGAACACGCCGACCCCACCGGTCATCGGTCCTCCGGGCAATATGGCCAGCCCACTGCCACTTCAACCTGGCGATTCTTCGGGCTATGTCAGTCACTTTCGTTCTTCTGCGGATCTCGTCATTCCTGATGCGATCTCGCAGAGAAACCCCGAGCATTGCCCTATCCATCGCTCGTTGAGTGACTCTGAGCCTCCTAATGAGTCCCATAGTGAACGACCACGTTTCAGATCCGTAAGTAATCACTTGTTGGACAAGAAGATATTGCGTAGTCTCCCGAACGCCGCCCAACCCAGTCTGATTCGACGATTGATCTCCTTCTCGAAGTTGGACTTACCCAGCTGGACTGTTTATCCCAGGTATACAAATATGATATAACTGTATTTAAACCGGTACCTACACAAGTTTTTACCGAGGGTGATGTTATTAATGAATTGTTATCCTACATCGAGGTCTGAATACTGAATAGAATAAACTTTCTGTTACTAACTATTTACATTATTTGCTCTAAACCGATATTATCATTTGGATGAACACTAAGCTGATCTGCAGAAATGGATATGCAGTGCACCCGAGGTAGGTAGGTAGTAGGTACTCAGTCTACTATTTATTCATACTACTATTTAACTCAAGTATGTAACCAAAAAGCAAATTAAGGTAATGTGGACTTATTTACAATTTATTCAGGTATCTACCTAAATATTTGAATATTTTTGTGTAAAGAGGTTTAGAATAGCTTTAGAATTAATCAAAAATATGACCTTTATTCTTTGGGTGTTTGGATATTTACGTACATGATGGATATCGTTAAAGTAAATGTTGAGGTTGTATATCGTTTTTATACAATTTATTTATACTTTTTTTATTGTCTTTGGTTTTCTTTTTATTATCTATTTAAAAAATATGTCAAATTACAAAATTATATATTATAAACCTTTGCTATACACAGTCAGCTGCTTGATTTACTTTTAGTTCTCTGCTCCTCTATCGTTTGCTTCTTCAACACTAAATATTTTAAGAAAATGTGGAGATGAATCTCATGCTAGAACAACTTGTCTAGGTAGCGCCTCATTCAAATGCGAAGTATCTGTAATAACTAGGTTTATAAATATGAACTACGGAAACTAAACCGTGGTAATCATTTTGGTAAATTTACGCTTACTAGATTTTGCCCTCGTAGCGCTCACGTATTTTCCTTTTGACCCTTTTAGGGATTGGACTCAAAAAACCGTCCTTAACCGTTAACGTTATTAGGGGTAAGTAGCTCTAAAGTATTCCAATTTCCTTTAGGTAGTTAACACTCTGGTTTTTCACTTGATTAGATAGATCGATTTAAACCCCGACGCGAGCAGAGGGATGGTGTAAGTTTAATGTGTCTATATGTGAATCTATCAGGAGAATCCAAGTTTCCAACTGGATGTACTGACTTGAGGTGATTTAATAGGTTGAATTAGTTTGGGCTGATTTAATAGAGTATTGTCATTATCGTTACTTATATTATTTACTATTGAATATCTGATGGGTGTTATAGTTAACCTATATAATATATGTTTTAACGCAGCTGAGTCTTGTCAACTATCCAAAAAGTATTAAGATAAATATAATCTCTTATAAGAAATAAGCAATCACTATGATTCAATCAATAGGTAAGTAGGTACCTACTTACAAACTTTTTATTAGAGACTATATATTTTTAATATCTATCACGTAGCTTACATACGTCTATTGTTTTACCATGTGAATCCATTTAACGGGGGTCGAGGTTGCTTTGACTCCACGTTTTCTTATTAAATAAACAAACAATCTTTTTACTGTTACTTGTTCCATAGTAGTAATAAATTTCTTTATTGTGAACCACATACTCAAAATATAAAAACATGTATCGATAGACAGCAACATGAAGACTTATCTCTTCCAGACAACCTTAGGATAGCAGGAAGTTGTTTCAAGTTTTAATTATTATTAAGGAGCCGACGGGAAGTGTAAATAATGTACCTTTGATGAACTTCTATCTGAACATCGCCATCGGTTGTTTACATCCTCTTCAAAGTACACACAACAAGCTTTGCACTTAAGACTGCTATTTAATTAACAAAATATTTATTTGTTTCCATTACATTCCTTCATCTCACTTCCCGAGCTCGTCCGACGAAGTTATATTAATTTTCGTTCAAGTCAAACACTCGAAAGTTTGTGTATGCGCGCCGGAAGCGGGAAGTACGCACGTCGCGGTGAGTGGTAAAGTTGCGAAAGCGCGCGACACAGACCGGCCGCACGGCTCACTTCGCACTGACTTCACGCGCGCGACTCGCCTGCGACGACGCTGCGATTCATGCGCGGCTCACTGGGTAGGAGGAGTCTTAAACCAAACCACGCCTACCAAGGAGCTACACATTTCTTTTTCAATATGTGTAATTCAATTTCGCTTATGTCTTCGCTGGGAAAGTTGATGCGTCGTTGTCGTTGAACGCGATGTTTTTATGTAAAGTGTAACGTAGTCCGCGTATTGAGTCGCCCCGTGACGCTACGAGTTGGTTTCCTCGATATCACGTGGTATTTGTTACTTCTTACTTGTTTTTTGTATACATATAACTTAGAAGGTGCCCTAGTCCAAGTCCCGAGATTTTATTTTAGTCTTGAAATGCTACTATAAAGTTCGGAACGAGTGAGGCACAACATGTACAGTCGACGTCAAAAATATCGTTACGATTGAGGCGCCAAAAACATATTTACACGACTTTATTGCCTTGACTTTAAGGTCGTGTAAACATATTTTTGGCACCTAAGCCGTAATGATATCTTTGACGTCGACTGTACCTACCCAACCTACATCTCCAGCAAGGGTCCTCGCGGTTGCGGCTACGTACTAAGCGTAGCACTTTGGACCGTAAAGGAATTTAGTAAATTATAACAGTAAATTAAACGCTAGTTTCATTTGCGTTACAAAGTGAATTATGAGTCGGTGTCTTAGCTCTGTCACCGCCAAAATTACTACGGTTCAAAATTAATACAGTGCCATAAGCCAACGTTAATTCCTCTACACCCTCGACTCCTACATACCGTATCAAATTTAACGAAATATTCAAGCAATTTTGTATCATATTGCTAAGTGAATAACGCCTGCTCAACTTTGAAGCTTAGAACAGGTTATGTCATTATGAATACCTGAAATCATTATTAAGTGTACACCTATTTGTTTGCTGTCACATGTAACAAGATCCTAATGACGAGTGACATTTATTAATTGTTTCATGCAGAACATCTTCACATATTAGGTATATTACCGAAATAGTCAGTAAGCTACCCGAAAATTTGTTTTTTTTTTATTATCCTAGTAAAAAATCACAAAAGCATTATGATATTCGACGACCTACAAATTGACTGACGCGCTGAATTATAAATAACTATGCTATGCTAGTCATCTGTGACAGAGGACTGCTTTCAGTAAAATATGTAAGAATTTTTTATCATTTTAGTGCGACTATTTTTACAATTGGTCCACTTTTAGTACCTTGTTTACGATATTTTAAAATTATAAAACTATTTTATAACTGCATGACCTGTTTTTTTGATGTAAGTAAATAATGGAAATACTTTTCATATTTATTGACTTTAGGAACGGTTTGTTCGAGCACACACAGGTATACGTTGCATTGTTGCACTGAATGTCGTGGTTGTTTACATAAGATATTGTCAAAAATACTTTCAAAATCACATGCTTATTTTTATTACGCGTTTAGAAAAAAAATAGTTATTCTATTTCAGTAAATATGCGCTAGAGAGCATTTTAGGGCAACCACAAGAGAGAGCATTTTTTTACGGTTGACTGCAAAAGTGCTTACCCAATTTCATACTACCTACACGCTTTGTGCATACAATAGGTTATAAAATAGTTTTATTTTGAACCTGATTGTGGCTTCAAGTAGTGTTTATATCACTCAAAAGAGTGATCTTTGCAACTTTTACAACAGAGCAAAATGTAAAGTTTCAGCTTAAGTAATAATCGTCCTACAATACTACCAATGTTATTAAATTATCGATACCTAGTAATGAGCTTATCAGGGTAGCGTTAAATAAATTATATTTTTCCTTAAAAAGGATCAATGTTTTTGGATTTTGGCTGTGGAACCAGAAAAAGTCAAAAATAATTAACTTAAGAAATGGAGGTTTTTTACTTTCTTAATAACTATAACTATAATTTTACTTTAACTCAATTTTGCATGTTATTTAGATAGCATTATTGTTATTTTATACGTAAAGGACAGTTTTTTTGAAACACACATAATATTGCATTAAATTACAAACTTAAGAAACTCTAAAACCGTACTAACTACTATAACTTAATAAATATTCTAAAAATAAACTTGTAGATAAGAATATGCTCCCCAGGTCACCTTTATATGTACCCAGTTGGCTGGTAGCGTTACCTTTTAGGATTGCCAGACTTATTCGACGGCCAATGTAGCTGCCAGCCTTCTAGATGCTTAGCCATGTTGCCAATCGCTAACGCGTATCGTTGGTTTCCCAATCTGTCAGTCTTTCATATTAGCGCGACAAAGACAGTAAGCTGCCTTTCGTTCACGATTGACGATTAACACTTTCATTGCGGACGAGTGTTACGAGCGTAGCTCGTAGCCGATCCCGTGATTTTTCCGCTTTGTAGCGAAAATGGACCTCCCACAGAGAACTCCCCTCGGGTGTTCTCCGCGCTCAAAGTGTTAAGCGTTAGCGATTGGCAACTTGTCTAACACTTTCATTGCCAATGAGTGCTACGAGCTAGCCGATCCCGTGTTTTTTCGCTTTGTAGCGAAGATGGACATCCCACAGAGAACTCCCCTCGGGAGTTCCAGGCGCTCAATGTGACGGGAAGTGTCGATGAGGTGCCGAAATTTGGTAAAAAATCCTTATTATTTGGGTCAGTTGCAGAAAAAAATGAACATAGTTAAGGCATTAATCAAAACAAAAATCACGACTGCATCAATTTTGTTACGAAAGTTACTCATACGTGTATAAACTAAATAGTATTCTCTGTCCAACAACCTTCGGCAGTAGTAAAAGGGGGCAAATTTAAAACATAATATATAGGTTCATATTGTCCATCGCTCATAGAAAATTTCAATTAGTCGACATTTTTCATTGCCAAAAGTTGTTACACAAAATCTTACTTTGAAACACAAAAAATGCCGTTAAATTTTATTTTCATTAAAGGTCTTTAATCATGTAATTTTTTTTGCAATCAACCCATTTTTAAATTAAATTTTGTCTTGAAAGGTAAGTAATAACTAGAGCCAGATCTACAGATCCTCTTTATTGTTTGAAGTCGTTCTTTATCCGGATAGCCACTCGCACCGCTGCATAATGCAGGGGTATCACTCTATTCGCTTACCGATTCGAAGCGGAAGGCTTAGCCTAACCAGCTTAAGAGCTATTTCAGACATCGTACAGTTTAAACTAATCTTAAGCTCATTTTATATGGGTGGTCTGAACATATCGCGCGAACATCGTAGCATTTTAACGACTAGAGTTTTACGCTAGTCTAACGTTCTTACAGACTCCGTGCGATAAACGCGGTAAACAATGTTTATCGAAGTTATTTGGAGGATTGTTGGAACAGAATTAAGCTCTATTATTTTTGGTACCTTGTATGCACACTAGAGGGAGGGACATAAAATTCTAAAGCAGTGTCCCAGAATACATAAACCTAAACAAAACGATATCCTATGGGATTTCAGAAAATAAGAAAAATCATTCCCACTTTACGTGTAGCGTAGCGTAGGTACTTGAAAGATTTTTTTTCTGTATGCCACCACTTTGTCGGGGTTGATTAATGGTACGTAAGTATAGGTACGAAATTGTAAATTTTTAGTACTAACGGTCAACTATGGAACCCTACAAAAGAGAACATAATTTGTTATTTCTTTTACAATTTTCTATGTATTATAATTATAGATAATTCGTTTAGTTTACCGGTATTGAATAATTGTATTATCTCTACTTATCAAGGAGTAATTAAGCGCTTATTACGTTTTAAGAATACAATATTTATTTCCAATCGAAGTAAACAATTAACTTTTGAATGCCCTACGAGATCTGTGTAAATCACGACGAGTTTGCAACGCGGTTATTACCGCTACCATAAGTTTGCCGCGACCGTAAAAGTTCGCGTCTGCGTACCTTCTCTATTACCTCCCTCGTACTGCGATGTCGGTGGAACCGAGATACAAAGAATGTAAGCTATGTAGATGTTTGCGATTACGGTGGTTATCTCATGGTAAGGACAGAAATCGGGAAAAAGCAAAGGCCGATCGCTAGCCTCCCCCGGGCCTCGTTTCAGCCGGAGCGATTTTCGCGGTCGTTCTTATGATTAAGTCAAGTCTAGCGGGATTCGATCCGGCTACGCCAACGCTTGCTTCGACAATTTTTAGCTACGTCCAATAATAAATTGCTTCGGCAAATGAGATATCGGGTTTGATGATAATTGGGATTTTGATTGGGACTAATTTGAGCAGTTGTTCTGAAAAAAGATAAATTTGGAAGAGTTCGTTTTCAGAAAGATTTCGTAAATAAGTATTTTATTTCAAGAATTGTATTATTGTGAATTTTTGAGTAATAGGACTAGCTGATATATATTAAAAATATGAATTATTCCTATCACGGTGCAGAGTCACATTTCTTAACCTGTTTAGTTCATATACATCAGTAATAATGATGTTGGTTCGTTGCGTTTAGATATATATAATATATGTTACCTACTAAGAAGTGTTATACATAGTAGACGTATATGGATATGCTAGACGGTTAAACGATATTGGAAACAATAGTCTTATAGCACACAATAATAAAATACCTGGGTATTTCACAGCGCCTCTAAAAAAACGATACATTAACGTCCTCCTATGAAAACGGTGACACTTTGGGTAGGGTGGGGTAAAACACGTTAAGCCTAGACTCCATTTAAAATAAAATAGGTTATCCAGACATGGCTATTAATCAATCCGTTTCAACGAGATGTTAAGCCCCAACTGGCTCGTAAATTCGGCCATCACCGCCTCCCTTGGTTAGTCAAAGGTGTATTAAATGTAGTTTTTATACTAGTTTGTAATAACTGGATTGAATTCACAATATCATCTTGAAGTCGATTATTGGAGACTCGCTTTTAAATACGCATAATTGGTTGTTGTGCATTTATGTTATAATTAATTCACAGTTATGTTGACGGTAATAATTAATAAATAAGTAAATATATTGTAGGTATGACGTTACAAAATGCAATCTATCGTCTCAAGAAGGTTGAATTAGTACATTGTAGTACAAGGGAGGTAAGTATGGAATTACTAACGAGAGTGTTACAACAGAGTGTGTGGATTTTAATGACTCGAGTTAGTATTCCGCTTACCGACCGTGATGCATACATGTTTTTCATCACACTTGCCGACAAAAAAAACAATATTAACATAAAATATTATTCTATGACGTACTGATATTTCTATTACTCCCTAGGGAATTCCACTTTTCTATTACTTCCGCTACGCATACTAGCAATGGCGCGCTTAGACAGCAAGTGTGATGAAAAATAATATGCTTCTCGAATTACAGCACACCTACCCACTAACACAAAGAATTCCCTATACATGTAACGTAACACAGGTACCTAAATGTAAAAATGGTAGACAGTGTAAAAAGTGCAATAATAACAAAACTTCATTTTCATATTATTAAATTCAATTTACGATTTAATCCTATCCGATCCCAGTAAAAAATACCAAAAGCGTTATCGAATCAGTCCTCCCATGCGTGTATAACACGATGCTATATGATAATTAGCACAAATCAAACAAGCCAGCATTAATTATCGTAAAATGGCAAACAATCGTTTAATTACCTACTGGCATGGAAACCGCCAAATTAAGCGGTAACAAACTCTGTTATAAATATTGCGCACTTCCGGGTTTAATTACCTTTACATGCTCAAAATGAATAATTGACTGTGAATTTTGTGGCACATCGGGGACTTTAAGTGGACCACGTCCCAATACGAAAAGAGGTTTCGTTTATGTTCGTATTTTACCGAATGTTGTAATTGCTTTGTTATACGAAACAATGAAAATATTTCTTCTATCATTCTATATCCATACTACTTACATAACATTTTGTGTCAAATCAGAGCATGCCTAAAGAAGGGACGTGAAATCAATTAATTTCTCCAAATCTGTGGGTCACCGTGTGAATAGAATAGGTAATGTTATATCAATGTGAACAGATCATATTTGTCGATGAAAAATATTCCCCATACAGCTTGTGCAGGAAGCCATTTCACGTATTTATTGATAATAAGGTACGAGTACGGTCATAATTTTAATTGTGTATAATTATCCTAATCTTTTTTATTTAATTATGTTACATATTCATGGATGTAAATATTCAGTTCAAATTTTCTGAGATATTTAAAATATACACATAACATAATAAACCAAAACTACATAAACATTTCTTACCAAAGAATAACTAAAAAAAAACACAAGAGCAATATTCAAACTCACATCAAAAAACCAATTTCAATTAAAATTTGACCAGCGCAAATGTCGAGAGTGAAAAATATTCAAAGTATCGGTAACGTCAGTTGATTGAATACATTGTTGGCGAAAGCGAATTCGGAATGTGTCAACACACGGTGCTTAGAATAAATGAATTGGCCCAATGGATCACGCTGGTGTCATGCTGCAGTAATAAATAACGTAAAATTCTGGACAGCCTCAGCTAGTCTCATATGTAGGGGTGCCCGGTGAGGGACGCAACACGCATTTTTATATTAAATAAATGTCAATTTCGCAAATGTCCAGCTATTTTGTGAGCTTATTCGTTGCAAATCAAATCTCTTCGGTTACCTATTTATCAAATATGACACAGAAATTGATCTAATTCAAAATCTACAGTTACAATACGATCACTTACTCATGAGTACTGATAAGTAGATACTCGTATATTCATCATTCATCAACCTAACATGACGTAAGTACTTCGTATTACGAATGTGCAAGTTGCAATATTTAATATCGTAAATATATATCTTGTCAGCCTCCGTAGCCTAGTTGGTAGTGACCCTGCCTACGAAGCTGGAGGTACTGGATTCGAATACTGGCAATGGCATTATTAGTGTATTTAATTATCACAAACATTTCGTTCCTTGGTCGTGGCTGCCTATGTATTTAATTATCTATACATATATGTCTATTATATTATGTCTTCGCTTGGTACTCACATCGCAAGCCTTATTGTGTTTACCGTGGGACTAGGTAGATTTTTGCAAGATGTCCCAAAACGTTTATATTTTTTTTATATACATATATAAAGAGACATTAAACAATTACGATTCTGATTCTTAAGAACTAAAATAGTAATGATCCGAAGTCGTGATTTTTCAATAAGATCTGAAATATTTGTTTTAAATAGTCACTTTTTTCCCAGAGTTACCTCAACTTAGGGAGCCATATGGTTTTGCTTGGCCCCCTAATTCCTAATTTAGGTGTGCCATATTGGGATGAGTGATGAGAGTACCTACTTACGATGTTTTTCCATCGCCGAGAAGTAATAAATAAATATAAAATAACATTTTATATCGAAGTATTGAAAAACTCATCGAAATTTGATTCAAACCCGCGATCTTTGGATTGTAAGTTTCATGTTACGACTAACAATACGAGTAAGTATAAACCACCAAAGCTCTTGTAACCCTGAGCATTTTGGTTTCTTCATCAGCTCTTAATTGAATAAACATATGCAGATACTAATTAAATAAACGTACGTAATATAACACGTCAATATTAGGAAATACATTCAAAGGTATTTTTTTAGTTTATTAAGTAACCCCAAAGAGAAAATAACAAAATGTGAACATACCAAAATTACTTTCATTATGCTTGGTCCGAGAGCTATAGGAATGAACTAACCTGCATCTACTAATAGGCCACGTTCAGAATAGTTGTGGTTTGTAACCAGAGCTAAAGGTAATTAGGCAATTACGATGGTTTTAGCTTGCAAAGCTAGTAAAGTGGCTAATTAACAATATACATACGTGCTTATTAAATGCAGTGCAAGCGAATATGCCAACATAACTTACATTTTAATACGCCATCGAAACGAAAGAGCCGACAATTTATTCTCGCTCCATAAATTATACCTCTTTTCGGAATGAAGATAGTGTTTACAGTTTCCATAGTATAACGGTCTACGTATCGTTCTCCTTTTGTACGTAATTTCAAGCTTCGGGGAGCATGCCAGCATTTTTAACCGGCAGAATTGCTATTCGCGCAAATACGTACATATTAAAATCAACCCGCGTTTTGTTTTCATTCATCTCATAATTTTATTTGCCGCTAGCAAGTTGCTTTTTGCTAGATGCTATAATATATGTGTATTGTGTCGCTGACGTATAAAAATGTCTTGCAGCTATTGTATCTAACTAAACAAAAACATACCTATGAAATATTAACATTAAATGCGATCCTAATCGTTATTGTACATTCCACGTCCTTTTCAAATGTTATTTTATTATTTTAGCCTATATTAGCCATTGCCAATATATGTTTTGACCCTTTTTATCAAACTCATTATGTCGAAGAGAATACAAATAAAAACTATAAAAAATTAGAATAATTTTAAACAGACCTGTACATATATAAACATTATTTTTGCTATAAGATACCATAATATGTAAAATTCATAGATTTAGCAGTAATCAATGACTTACATAAAAATTAAACACATTTTATCTACTTAGAAGGCTTGCTTATAACTTTATATTGTTTGCAACTACATATATTGTTCGTTCTATAAAAAGCAAGTAAAGAGACTAACTTTTAGAGCATTAAAAGGAACACCAACATTTTATGCAAAGAGTAAAATAGTTTAAGCTAAATAAATTGCGATGCCATTGCCTACTCACTCTTATTCCACTAGGTACTGAAATTACTCAATCCACTATTCGCGATAACAGACAACCGGCTACAAGACCATTAACATATTCATACAACCCCCTTGTGCAATTTTGAGTCGGGCCCATAATTCAGAACTGGCTTTGTTGCGATCTAAAATAAAATATTTAGTAAAATGTGGTCGCATGTGTAAAGCTGCTCCATAGGATATCTATCGAGATAGTTTACACGCCTTTGTTCGCAAAACGTTTTGACTTAAAAATTCATAAAAAGCATATATTTTATGCTTTATCAGGTAATGTTTAGGGTTCGGGTTTCTTTGTATCGTTCGTAAAGTTAGAGTGAAGGTTTAAAGGAGTTTTCGTTGCGTGCTCCCGTGGCGTAGTAAACGTAGGACTGAATAAGTAAATGCCTCGAATAAATCACGTTAATTGCGCCGGAGCACCTCCTCGTATGAACCAGCAGCCCTCGAGTTCAGTTTTCGATAGTACTTGCAGCGTTCGCTTCCGGAACCTATCTGTTTTAGAAGTTCTTCGAGGTTTTATTGGTACCTTATTAACGCGGGCTTAGAATGGAAATAATGTTGTGAATTTAGTGTCCATGTTATACACAATACTCGTATTGCATCATTTTGCTATATATTTACATTATTTTGCGTTGATTAACTTTTTGAACAGATGTAAGGATGTAAGACGAGATGTAATAGCTACCTTGCTGCCGCACGCCTTCACTTCCTGCTCAAACTCTTAAGTAGGTACACACACAACACAACAACGTATACAACTTCATCCACAGGTACCTACATGCTTATCTATTCTAAATGATACCTACAGTTAAAATATTTCTTACATAATATATAGTTGATCACCAGATCACCACGTCTGTTTTTAATGACCATCGAAATAATTATAGTAAGAAGAAAATTACCTTTTTTTTTCAGTATCATATGAATTGTTAATGGCAAATGTCATCAAGTGAATTAGGTAATTATTCCGCAACTATCTGGAGTTTGTTAAATAAGCTTTCAAAAAAAAACCCTAAACTGAAGTAAAATTAAACAATACCTACGCGCTATTGATCCAAACATCTAATTTGGATGTAGCAAACGGTGCTAAAACCCCAACTTGTGGAGTTGAAAACTAATAATGTAACAGCTAAACACCAGCAGCGCCGTCGAGCAAAAACTGACGCTCGCCCCGACCCGGCCACATTCCACTTCGTTCCGGTATTACGCTATCTATACTACAGCATGCTATTATATGTATAGATATATATGTATGCCACTGTAGCCCCCGTACCTACTGGAAATCTATCATATTTTATACCCCTTGGGATAGTAATTTGTCGTTAAGGGCTATCTTAAGCATCTCAAAAACCTTAAAGGTTAACCCGCTGCTCGTAATAAATACATCCACTCTTTACAGGAGATACCAAATATGCACATCTTCTTAGACGAAGATTAAAATTTCCAACTCTCAGTATAATGTAGGTATAGTATTTAATTACATTTAAAACATAAATTTCATGAAGTTTAACGATACAATTAGGTCTGTAAGTCGCATTGATGAACTTTTGCTATGGCAACAGTATCTAAATCGTGGAAAAAGGACAATTTGTACAGGCTTCAAGTTTTTAGTCTGCGAAATGTATGAAACAGCATATTTTCCGAAATATTGTACCTACCAGTCGGCAGACAAAGGTTATCTCAAGGATAAAAAGAAAATCTGGCAAGGATAGCATTCGATGGCCATTAGACGCGAATGCAGTGTGCCCCGGGCAAATTTGTCAGACGACGTAAAATTAACACTCGCGAACATAAGTTACGACGCGGCGCGCGCGAGAAGCGACGGCGGGAGAATTCCTATTAAATGGTAACATTGTTTCGTTTGTCGTTTAGGTGGTTAATTAAAAAAATAGCAACGACATTTACATAATTTGTGGGAACACAAAAATAAATAAATACAAAACAAGAATCAAGAGAAAACGATATTACACAAAATCAGTTAATCAAAAAATACGTAGAAAGCCGAAATTCCTAAATTAACTCGTATTTGTTGTTCAGAATTTTATCTTGACGGTGGTTGATTTTTAAGTTCCTTAAATTTATTGGCAATAATGTCATTTCTTTTACTGTTACCTGGTACTAGAAAGTGTAACGGAGAAAGCTTTATGCACTTAGTGGACTTTGCTGCCATGTTATTATTTCGTATTGCGGTAATGAATATAAGCCCGTAAAGATCGTGGCAGGATAGGATAGGAGGGTCATGTGCCTTAACAGCTTTTATATATGCAATTGCAAACCACGAAGTAATTCGTTTAATTATAATAAAACTATTCATAAAAATATTTTTTTCTTATTTATTTTATTCTTAAAAAATAAGGAAAGGATACAGATTTTTTGTATAATACCTACTAAGGACATGGTGGTTAACATCAGAAAAAAATAGCCCGAAAAGCTGTTAAGACAATGTTCCCTAATCCTGCCACGGCCTTTAACACTATCGTTTTTATCGTAACCAAATTATAAACGAAGAATTTTAACATTTCTACTTTGTTTTTATTTATTTAATTTTTAGGATTCTGTTGTAGTAAACTAGGAACCTCTATAGTTTCGCCATATCCGTCCGTTTATTTGTCTGTCTGTCCTCAGCTTATGCTGACTCAGTGACCGTTAATACTAGAAAGGGTTTAGCAGCCTTACCGAACAAGAGGTGCCTTTCCCCACGAATGAAGTCAATATTTTAGGTGGTGTACTAGCAGGACCTAAGAATACTCCATGCTTAATATCAGCTCTAGATCTTGTTTTGTTTCAGAGTTATTCAAGATAATGTAAAATATACAGGGTGTCGTTGAAAGTGGCATATTTCGTAAACTGTTCAAGTTAGATCAACCAAACAAAATTGTGTTTGATAACAATAAAATAAACTACAAAATGCATATTTTTAACCTGCATCTTGTCCTTATTTTTCATAATAAAAAAAGGTTTCTTGTTTTTTTTTCCATATTTTTTTTTATTTCACGCGGAGGTACACCTACAAAAAAAATATGCATACATAGCCACTAATGTCCACTGTATACATAAATAAAAATATTTCCGTAAATCATCGTGCGTCATGCCAAAAAAAAATTTTTTTCAGAACTGGCATACAAATAAAGTACCAGTGCAGTGTGAACATAAGTTAGTGTGTAGGTATACAATCTCTCGACACTTACCGCACAAAATATCATTGACGTAAATTGACTTATTAGTGCATTTGCTATTATAAATCAGCCTCTTGTCCAGTTTGTATGCATTTTTTCTTTCCACATATATTTTTTAACGTTTTTTCACAAGACTTAAACTTTATTTTTTCCATTTTCCAACAGAAAATGCAACAAATCAAATGTCGAAAACAATACTATGTGTCAAATGTTTATCTCACTTTTATAAAGCAAATGTATTAATAAGGCCTTCGTCCAGAAATGGACATCCAATAGTAATTAAATATAGTATTTAGTCACTAAAATAATTATGTTAAAGAATGGAATGATTTAATTTAATTTAATTAATTGAAGTGTTGCAAACAGTGCTATAATTTTAATATTATTAATAATTTATTTAATTAATCTATGTAAATATGCATGTATACAAATTTAATGTAACTTCTATTGGAAATAAATGGCTTGATTGATTGATTAATAAGTCAATTTACGTCAATGATATTTTGTGCGGTAAGTGTCGAGAGATTGTATACATACCTACACACTAACTTATGTTCACACTGCACTGGTACTTTATTTGTATGCCAGTAACGACTACTTCTGAAAAAAAATTTTTTTTGGCATGACGCACGATGATTTACGGAAATATTTTTATTTATGTATACAGTGGACATTAGTGGCTATGTATGCATATTTTTTTTGTAGGTGTACCTCCACGTGAAATAAAAAAAAATATGGAAAAAAAAACAAGAAACCTTTTTTTATTATGAAAAATAAGGACAAGATGCAGGTTAAAAATATGCATTTTGTAGTTTATTTTATTGTTATCAAACACAATTTTGTTTGGTTGATCTAACTTGAACAGTTTACGAAATATGCCACTTTCAACGACACCCTGTATATTTTACATTATCTTGAATAACTCTGAAACAAAAGAAGATCTAGAGCTGATATTAAGCATGGAGTATTCTTAGGTCCTGCTAGTACACCACCTAAAATATTGACCTCATCCGTGGGGAAAGGCACCTCTTGTTCGGTAAGGCTGCTAAACCCTTTCCAACTTCTTATAGGTATACATATTAATCACACCAACAAAGTGGAAGAATAAAATACTTTTTTTTTCGGCTACCTCCCCTTGTTACTCGTGAAGTGAGGGTGATTATGTAATTTACTGAAATCCTATAGTGTAGAATATCTTTGAATAGGACTTTTAAAAAGAAATGGTTGCCAAAGAAAGTATTTGCCAGTAATTTCGGAGATAATTGCTTCAGTACTAATAAAAATTGTATCCCCCCTCTTACTTTTGATCAGTGATCGAATACTTTAAATGGAAATTATTTAGAACAAAATCGGGGTTTGGTCGTTTTTGAACGACCTCACACTAAGCAAGCGAGCATGGCCCGATATGCTCTCGGCTGGTTTTATTTTTCTAAAGTTAACGGTGTAACGATCAAATAATTTATTATTATCTGTGTTCGTAAGTCTAGTTACTATTTAATATCAATAATGCTGGTAGAATTAAAAGCGGTTTAGTCCCGCTATGTTGCTTTTTTGCACTGCTGCCAAATCGTAGAGGTAGAAAGCGAAGTCCCACGGGACGATTTATCGATATCTGGGATATCGAACTTTATACCGTGAGATCTAAACTTGGCTAAAATAAAGTGTTTCCATCCGTCGTCAGTTCTTGCTAACAGCAGTATATAAAGTCATTGAAAAGGCCATTGTGGTAACTCATGCAAAAATGCAGATTTAATTTGCGTAAATATCAAATTGGGATGTGCAAAGAGAGTCAAATAACGGCAAAAAAGGGTTAACAATATTATGATTTTAACATAATCGTAACTGGAAAAATTCAACTTTCAGCCTTGTCAAAGCTGTTCTTTCATGTTTCAATAATACATTCTTAAGAGTACTTATGTAGTTTAGAGAGATACTATAGTCTCTCAGGTTCTATAATCTAAAACGAAACGGCTATAATTATTTGTAGCAAATATGGCGTCAACCACTAATGATCCTTCACAAAATATTGGCAACTTTACTATTGGTTGAGAACGATTGGTTTAGTTTAGGCGTCAGCCGCGAATTTTATCTCGAATGGTGGTGAACTTTGTTAGATATTTTTCTTTGATACATGACATTTATAGTGCACAGCAGTGTGAATAGTAGATAAGCACAAAAAACATACTTCATAAATAATTTGATTTGTTCCACAGAAATTTAGGCATTCGTATAATGTTGGAAACAGTCGCACTAATCAATCTGTATGGGTATATGTATTGTGGATGATGCTAACACCGTATACACATTTATTAATACATTTACCTAAACTTCTTTATTACTTGCTTTATTTTAATTCTACCCTGCAACTTCAAGCAGTAACTATAACTCACCCGCCAACACCGCGCTGAACTACACACAGTTATGAACTGTAAAGAATTTAATCAAAGAAAACGTGTCTTCTAGACTCAACGGCTCAGAGGTACGAGATGAATACCGTGGTGCAAGTAACGTATCAGTAAATGTTATTTATAAGGTTTGTCAAGTAAACATAAAAAACAAAGCTAATCAGAAGTTCAGCGGAGCCTTGTTCTCGGCGCATTTTCTTGTACCGATAACAGCGGCTGCGTGGAGTCGTGTTGAAACTTTTTGAAACTTCACGTCATTAAAGCTTGTATCGCAGTTACGGTGGATAATAAACACCTTTAGAAGATATTTATTATCTTTTAATAATATTCAATTTAGGCTTTTGTTCTCAGAGCTGGCTGTTAGCTATAAAGGCAAAGGATTATATCCAGTCTCTATCAAGTTGTTGGTAAATTACGGATACCTGGTATTCGTTACTAGAAAGTTATTTTATTCATAGATAACAGGAACTTGGATTTCTATTGATACAGCCTGGAAGTAAATTAATTGTACCTACTAATTCTGGAACTAACAATTTATTCAATGAGTAAATAAAATATACCTAAATTGAATATACATATACAAGTACCCTTAATTAAAAGTAAAACAAACAACATCTACCTAGTAATTTTCAGTTTCAGTCCCTCGAAAATCGCTCATTTCTCGATGAAATCTGGCTGTTAGAAACTATGAAGCGCACCTCGTTTTAAGATTCCGTGTGGAACGGCCCACAAGATAATAAACATTACATAAATGATAGATAGATTTTACTCCGTGCGGTGACGGAGTAAGAATACAAAAATCACCGCCCCTCTCTTCCCGTGGGTGTCGTAGGAGTCGACTAAGGGAAATACTGAGTAACCAGCTTCTCAGCCGGTGGTAGGGTATTTTTACTAGTACCCGCCTGGTTGGCTACCACCGTACATTCGGTGAACACGCCCGTGAAATGACTTACCTTCGTGTTTGCCGTGTTTCGGGGTCAGCCGGTGTATTTACCAGCATCTAGCGGGCCAGCAAGGCGGTGGCAACTAACAGGTTACTGATTGTCTCCTGTTCGTTGCCGCCGCGATTTGGGTTCTACTTTTCACTTACGATCAGGTGGAGTGGAGCCACTTTGTTGTGCCAACGTTATTTTTATTGGGTCGGCAACGCGCATGTGACACCCTGAGGTTGCAGGCGCCCATAGGCTACGGTGACTGCTTTCCATCAGGCGGGCCGTATGCTTGTTTGCCACCGACGTGGTATAAAAAAAAAAAAAAAAGATGGATAGGCTTAATTCACTGTTTGTGTAAGTACCTACGTGAATTGATAATCGAAATGTACTAAACCACAATAATCGAGCCACAAAATTGGTTCATGTAAATAGCGAAGGTAGGTCCTAACCAGGTACCATCTGGAAGAATGTTCAGTGCTGGGTACCTACCAAACATCCGAACCTTTAGCTGTCAAAAACTACTACATTTAATTTTTTTTGTACAACAATAAACGTGAGAAAAATAACACCTAAAAACTATTCACTTCTTTTTTATCTATAATCTTATCTTCGGTGCATTGCTACTCCATTCACTCCGGATTCAGAGATCTGTAAAAACTTGGTTCATTTGGCCGGATGCATTGGGAATTTTAATACTTTTCGTTATCTTGAACTTTACTTGTTAGGATCTTATCGAGTAGCTCTTCATTGAGAGGTCAGTAAGTTTCCTTATTACATTATTCCTTATCATATATTCAAGACGCGAATAGTTTTTATGAGGATTTCGTGGAAGAAATTTTTAGTGCTATATCAGCTTAAGAGAGATTTGTTAAAGCTTTATTCGTGCGAGCTATAAAATTCAAATTGCAGGTTAGATAATCCGGACTGACTTTTTTGTGGCTTTAAACAAATGAAGAGATATTGAAATAAATATCTTCATTTTAGAATTAAAACAATCGTAAACGCATGGTTTCCTACTTATTGTGACATGCAATCCGTATAATTTTCCGTGGCTAATATCCGTATTTCCGAAAATATTCGGATATCCCCATACAAAATTAGCCGCTTTGCAATCCCTAATTGCTACGTAAACCTGCACTAAATTAGACTCATTTTACAGCATATAGGTATAAGTAGTATCAATTAGTGCCTTTGACAGATTTTTGCTTGAATTACAATTTCAGTAATGTTCCATCTGTAGGCAGTTCCGATTTATCACCGTTGGTGAGACTATCCATCTCTCTTTTATACATTTTATAGTTAGTAAAAGATGGCAAGTCTATCTAACAGCCAGATACTGTCGTATGTCGCATTACATCTGCTAAGCCTACATGATAAGGATTTGAATTCAAAACAGTAAAATTATTGTTAAGCAACTTATACTAAATTCTGGTGATTGTGGTTGGTTAGTGCCACCTGGTTGGAAAACGGTTTTGGGTATTACGTCGCTGGACAATGTAGGCGGCCTCTTATTAGCAAGTGATGCAGTGAAAGTTGTGTGCAACCCCCTTTAAGACAAAAGTAACTTTGAGGGCAGATATTTTCTTGAATCGCCCCCGCTACCACCGCTCACTACCCGTTCAGCTGGGCACGGGCCCGCAGTACACGTTGAGTTTTGACAGAGGGTGTTCCTGTCGAGGACCCTCTTAATGGGTCGAAACATGTCGAGCAATCATCGACTAAAATTACGTGAGTAACCCGTTTCGATAATATTTGAATAATAGCAATGATGCACAATCTACTTACAGTAAGATACTTATAACATAACGTAAAATTCAAATCTAATCGCAAAATAGGTAAACAAAACAGTTTTAAATACTACAACTTACTTGCATTCATAAATACACAATTTGAGTAACTTCTCTGCTCTTATATTTTTCATACAGCCTTAACTAAAGGCTTCATAACTCCACAACTCCGAGTCGCAGCAACAAATATCCGGCTCATGATTGCATTATTAAATCCTGCACTTTATTCCATTACAATGCTCGGCGAGCTGCGTCTAACCGTACTTCCTATTGCGCATAATTTCACTTGTGCACTTTACGATACAGACTGGCATTGTATTAAAGGATAGTTCTTGTCATTTTCTGGCAACCATTTGTAGATAATTTGTAATTTTTGAAAGATCCTCTCGGAATATCGATGCAAAAAAAAAATTCACTGATCATAATATTCTACATTCATATTTAGGCATTTAAAATCATTTCTTCTAAAAACAAATTGGGATAACACTACACAATTTTAAGTTATTTAGTACTATGGACATAACTTACGTTACTTAGTGAGAAATTGAAATTGAATATGTAGTTATGTACTGACATTTATGTACGAAAAAGTCTTTTACAACATTACTGGTTTGAATGCGATCAAAATAGGTACGTTGAAAACATAATATTACGCAAAACCGAAAATTTGGATAGTCGTACATACAAGGAAAACAATGGCTACATTGAATTTTATTTTTTACTGTAAAACAAGCTACCCAAAAGTTAATTCGGATGGATTATCACATCAATCTTCAGGTCATCACACATAGTATGTGTATTAGTTATTCATCTGATCACTAGTTACTAGTCATACTTAACTGGTAGTACTAGCTATAACTAATGAACAATTTATTTATATTTTCAATAAATTTTGAATGTAATCAGAACTAGTTTCGTAGAGGTGTTAATTGATCTTTATGAAAAATTGATTTGAATAGTGACGCTAATTTAAGTTGTGAAAAATAACTCTTAACACGTTCGCTGCCACACCATCTTTTTTGTATAAAGATTAACGCACAAACATGTGCATCGGTGGCATGGCAGTGAATGCGTTTATAAGTTAGTGATGACACTAACGAATCCTACAAGTACCTGGCTTAATATAATAATATAACTATGAGATCTACATGCGGTATTATTTTATAACGCTTAATCATTGAACCCCGTATTCGTGGGTCGATGAGGCTCCTAATCCTAACCGTTGCGTTTATTTATTCTCGGGCAGGGATTGCACAATCGGTTTTATTGAATACCCCTATTAGAACTGTCAAACGATTACCGCTAAAAAAACAATACCTGTATTCGAATTAGAGGTAATGCTGTCATTCCGCTTTTGTCTTATTCACTATATATTCACTATTAACGATATTAAATACCTCTATTTAATACCGGTATTCCTGACTTTTGTTTGATAGATAAGATGTCAAGTACACACTATGACTAAATAGTTTTTTCTCAAACATGCTGAAAAAAGGCCGCATTTTATTCATAAATTGAAGACGAAAAGTACTTCATTTTGTTTTTCTTCAAAAATAAAAGATATAGCTCTGGTCATTTTACTCCTAAGATTAAAATAAATGTATGAGAATCCATTTTATTCCGCTGCATTAAACTTTTAAAATGCTCAAAAGGGCCAAGCAATAAATACAATGAGCCAAACAAAACCAATCATTTAAAATGGCTCTACATCTTTTCATACAATAAACAAACGCCCTAGACTAATAGAGGTACGCACTATCACTAAATAAATAATTTACTTACTATCGAATATTTATGTGTGAAACATAAAATAACAATAGAAAAACTTCGTTTCATACAGAAATCCCTACAAAATCCACAATACATTTTATAAATTTTACATACAGTCAAGGGCATTAATAAATATACACTTCTCCATACTGATCCCTTACAAATGTGTCTATATATTAATGCACTCAACTGTACCTATGTGGATGTAACAAATTTAATGTTGGTACAGCGGCCCTACCGCGAACTTCGAAATCCGCAAATTTTTGTCTCTGTCAGCACTCTAAAGACGCCTTCATTGGAGTAGTAGGCCAGATACATGTAATGTCAAAATGCTATGCGCGTTTTTACTTGACAGATGACAAAATTATTTGATAGCCCCCTAATTAAAATAATTAATTATTGAAAATTTGTCATTGAAATTTTTACTTACTCTTACACTTACTAGAGGCTGGCTAATGAAATATTGCCCCAACGTTTGGCGGGAAATTTCCCGGCTCTATACACGGCAGGAAATAAAGTACCAATATAATTTATAAATTTGTAAGTGGTCAGTCATTATTAAAGTTGATAACAACCTCTTTTAAGTCAATCAAAAATACAAAACGGCAAATATAGGTAAAAAGCCTCAAGCAAATACTAATGACACTTCTATGACGTCACACGTAAAGTGAAAGAGACAAAAGTAAGATTTGACAGTACGGTACTCTTGTCGATGATTGTCAAAATATACGGAAAAAGTTTTGCGTAGATATTTGTTGAGTTTCAGTTTGGTTTCAGTTAATTTTGAAAAATATTAGTACAGATATTTATGACTTTTCAGTTGCTTAGGTACATATTTATGTGAGACATGCTCAGATAAATATGACAGGTAATATGTATTTTTGATTGGTAAATCTGTTCAAATGTATATGTATCTTTCTATGCTCATTTATTTTTGAATCCTTGGATTAGCTCATATATTTATGAACTCGATGTAGGGTAAAATCACCAATAGATGAACAGTTAAGCAACTTTCCCAACTTTAAATATTTTTTTCTATATGATGTAACTCATATTCATAAATTTTTATTTTTTTATATGATTCCGCATTTAATTGAGTTTAGAATAAGTTATTTTCGTGCCTCGTATTAAACTACAGTAATTTTATAAAAATAATTATATTAGAAAAGTACCCAAATTCACCAATAGTTGAACAAAGTGCCCTATCACTGAACAATTTGACTCCAATAGATGAACCAGCATAATTGCAATATAGCGAGACCAATATATGAACGCCAAAACTCCAATAGATGAATAGAGCATAGTAAAAACATTGATTTCTTAGATAAATTAATTGTATTTAACCTTAAGAACCTTCTTTTAATGAAATATAAACACGGTGTACATTGTGTAACAATCTCATCTCTAAGAACAAAAGTTTAACTTTTCCCAAATTCAACCGTTCAATAAAATCAGTTGGTTCATGTTTTGGACACCGCATCAACGAAATGAACGAACTAAATTGATTCGAATTCATTTATTGGAATCGAACCCAAAAGATGAACCAGTAAATTTTCCTAGTTCACGTTTTGGACAGCGATTCTTGAGTTGAACAATCCCGTTTCCATACAAAAGTAAATTACTTTAAAACGTGTTATACGAAAAAAAGGTCGTTCATCTTTTGGTCTAAAAATCAACTACAAAACTGATTGTAATTTTATATATAAATATTACATCTAGCTATTTTATTATAATTTACACAAGCATTTGAAAATTCGAGCCTTTGACCAAAAGTTGACCGTCGTTCATCTTTTGGCCCGAACACACAATATTGGAACCATAACTTGACCAACAAATATCTCATAAAATAAATTAAAAAAACTATTCTTTATAATATACACAATAGAGATATTAGTCTAAAATCTATACTGAAGTTAATCAAGGAAATAAAAGCCGTATTCGATTTTTTACGTAATTAAAAGCTTAAATTTTTGAGGGCTTTTCTTAATAAGGATCCCATATAAAACGCAACTTTGGCGCGAAGCGCAAACTCGACGACCGCTCACTGCCTCGTGTGTGTCTTAATTATCTGGGAATTCGCATGCGACACTCGATATAGTGCTGCCGCGTGTGAGAAAAATACTCCCAGGCGTGTAAAATTATTCCTGATTTAATTATTTGCATTTTTAGACCTATCAGTCAACTTCTGGGTGGCAGTCATCTATTGGTGCTTTTACCCTACATACCGCAACGCCATCGTAGTTTTGTCAAGTTGGGTAAATTTGTCTGCTACTAGAACCAGAAAAACACTGAACATGTGTGAGTTGGATGCTGAGCAAATCGTATGAAAACTCTGAATTAGGTATTAAAAATATGTTCCTCCTGCCGCCCAGAGGCCTATAAAAAGGTCTCCTTAAACAAAAGAAATTCTATTCTATTTCCAACAGTATTAATTCAAAATTCTCAGGCAAATTTTATGGTCTGGGCGGCAGGAGGTTACAGGAAAAATACAAGGCTCATGTAATTTAATAATAAACTAGATTAAAGGGTCGTTTGCCAATACTTGTAAAACTAAACGAAAACATATGCATTAGCATAGTGTAAATCGAAAAGAACATGTCACTGATTATGATACAACAGTCCGTAAGATCTTTATCCTTCGTTTATAAGAATGAGACTCGAATAAAGGCGATAACACTCGAAAACTTGCTGTCCTGTTTTCTCATCATAAACGATTTACACTTACCTGCAAAAAGCTAAGGAAACACTTTTTGTTTTAAGTAACTTAAACCTTAACTTAATAAGTAATATATAATATTAATGGAATTAAGTTTCTTTCGGGTTATGATTATATTCAGGTTGGTCTTTTTGTCATAATAATCTTAAGAGAATATTATCAACATATTAGAACAACTTCTTGGCCTGACAGAACTGACATTGACAGTTAATACCGGTAATCGTGTTTAGGGGTAAATTTCATTAATTTCATTATACAGGTATTGCTGTCAAATAGCTAAACCTCTAATATATTTGAATACCAATATTGATTATACCACTATTTTGACATTAACCGATATACGTATTTTATTTTGGTTACATTACCGCCATCTATACTAACCTTGGTTAAACAAGCAACATGAAAACCTACTTTTCCTTACCGTACACACCCTTCCCGACACAAAGAAAATGACAAATGTAATGCCCGATAGATGTCGCTTATCCGTAAACACGAAAGGTTTCACCCTTAAAACGTGATTTCCCATAAGCCATATAGATGGCAGTTAAGTTGGGATTTTAGATTTCATATACGTTTCAGTTCCTCTATTTTTTCACGCAGGTGGGTAATACTCGTAGTACAGCGTGTCCGTGATAGATGGCGTGTGTAGCTAAATGAATTGTTGTCATGCTGAAACATAAAAATCTAATATACATTATTGGATTAATAAAAATGAACACGATTTGCTGATTTAAAATATAATTGCCATAAAATTATAAAATATTATACGTAATTATTATTTAACTTGAAATAAACAGGCATGAAAATAAAACTTGGTGATGCATTGGTAAAGTTTGAAACTGGAAGCAGACGTGGTTATTCGGTGTTTTGAAACTTTCTACGTACAAGTGGAATCGTTGAAATTTAATCAAAACCGAAATAAACCTTCAAATGAGGCAGATGCAATCGAAGTTTTCAGGTACAATATCCTACTTCCATACCTTGTCGTTTCAAAACTTAATTAGGATATATGGGTATTTTGCTAAAATATAGAACAAAGTTCTTGAAGAGTATCTTTGAGTACCTATCAGTATTAGGGTTTGAAAATTTAAACTTATCAGATGTACACAACAATAACTTCTTTTCCAGTGTCCACCATAACCGCTTTTTAGGCGTTGCTGGTGGCTAGGTACCTACAACAACATATCTTTATGTTGTTTGCGTTTGACGGCTTATGGTGCTCCAAATTTGGCGTTACAAAAATATTATATAACATCATCTTTCTGACATTAGAATACACTCAACCAATTGGAACTCTAAGCCCCTCTTGAACATAGTTCAGATGCATAATTATGTATCTTTCTATGCTCATTTATTTCCTCATATATTTGGATTTCCTAATATATTTATGAACTCGACTGTATATGTAATGCTAGTTAATAGTGGATTGGTGATGATTTGCCGTCGTCGTTTTGATCTCAGAGTTACCTCTGAGAAGGGTCACCTGCTGAACATAGGCCTACGCCAATGTTGACCATGTGATCCTCTTTCGGATTGGTGATGATTCAAATTCAAATCTCACCTTTCGCTTGCATGACTACATAAGCAATAGCATACTTACAAGTATATAACCAACGAGATGTCTAACTAAGTACCCTGGGCCAATTCTTTTTACGTGAGTTGTGTTAAACTGCCAATTTACGAAAAACAAATAAAAAGACCGTATTTTATTTTTAAAAAGTTGTTCTTTTACATAACAAGTCAATAAAACTTAAAATAAATTTTCATCTCATTTATTTATGATTTTCGTGGACATAATAGCGTAAATTATAGAACAAGCTGTTAAGTAGGTATCCTTGTCCCTTTTGGTCTTATGGACATATTTATAAGACCAGAAAGGCCAAATAATACTTGGTTTGTTAAGTTAGGAGACGTTCATAAATGAGGAGTCAGTGCAAACATAATGAATTCACGGAAGTACCTAACACATTGCATACAATAAAATTGATTATCCACTTGACAAGTAAACTGCATGAAAAAAGTTGATTGGTCCACTCACGAAAATTCCCACTTTGAATACCCAGTAAACTCTAGTAATAAACTGCATTTGCTAGTTCTACTAAACGATTTACGTTTGTATAAAATAGGAGCACCTGTTCTAATTCTATTGCACCGCCCGTGCTGTCATACAAATGCAGTTCTTCCTGCACGGTAATAAAGGAGGTATCATATCAGAAAAGTGCCGCATGTATCTCATACGCTCGAGTTTCGCGTATACGTGACAAGTCTGGCAAAGTTCGCTCGTCTTGTTACGAGTACCGCCGAGTGTTTGGCAGATTGGATTTGTTTTCCCGCATGCTAATAGTACCGCACGTGAGGACTGTGACACTCCGGTTTAAGTGTATAAAAGAATTTAAAAATACTCTGTAGCGAAATAAATCTGTGTTTTGTGTCGGTGTTTTCATTGCTAAAGTAATCTCGTCAGACAATAATTCTAGTGTTGCTTATCACATCACATTACATCATCAGCTTATCTCAGTCGAATGCTGGACGTAGGCGTAGGCCTCTATTAACTATGCTTATAGACGCATTAGGAGGTAAATGTCCATAATCGCCACGCTGGGCAAGCGGATTGGAGATCGCAGTAGTGTGTCCACTATAATGACGCTGCTGTCCGTCATCAATCTTCTATCAAAGAATGGTCAGTGACACTTCAATCCCTTAGTCGAATCTTACGGAAGAGTTTGGGTGGTGATACTGTATTCTTACTGTCGTCACCACACGGCACAGTGTTTCGTATAAAATGTTTAATGTATATTACACAAAAAAATCAAGTGCGATTTAAGTGTGTGATTGTATATTATATTTAAACTTTTATGCATTAGGAAGATAAAAGCTTTTTAATAAAGTTTACTTCATTTTGTTTTAACTCGTGGCGACCCAACACGTGGCTACCTCCCAGTCCAGCACAAAATTGTTTTGCCATAATTAGGAAGATTATAAATTAAGGTGAACGAAATAATACAATCCAATGTAGTATTATATTATATATGTAGCTGGTATATGTATGTTTATATGATTACATTTATTTATGTATGTCCATTAGAATTTTCGTTTGTATTGCTGGTATTCTTTTTAAATATTTTCCTTTTTCTGCACCACCTACTACCTACATTTTTGTAATCTTGTCTCCACTAACCAAAGGTTGTCTGGAAGAGATCGCTTTTTAGCGATAATGCCGCCTTTTGTGACCTCTGTTTTTTGTATTTCTTTTGTTTTGTAAACTTTTGTTCTTTATCAATAAAGGCTAGCCCGTACCTATTGCTTGCTCCTTAGATTATGGTCAACGGCGCCTAGCTTTGTAACAGGGGTTTACCATGACGTAGTAATGTGATTCAGTTTAGGTTCAGGGAAAGGGACAGAGTTATACGACTCGAATAACCTTGTCCCTTTCTCTCGACCTAGACTGAAACGCATTAATACGTCATGGTAACCCCCCAGATTGCATATACCCGAGAAATTCAACCGGTGTTCGTTGAGTCCAAGTGGCCGAGTAGTTTAGCATCAGCTGTGAATTTAAATGCCGCCTCTGACGTTGGTGTACTCGGTATTTTTTACCTAGTTCGATATTTTGTACTCTGTACTTTTTCAGTGGTATGTACACCATTGTTAACTTATTAAAACAATTTAATGTCTTATATTCTTTGTTTTGGTTCGTCGGCTAATTTGAAAAACCTACCCCATAGAACAATACGAACAATATGATACAATTGTGGAAAACCTGCATTGAAACATATGTATCATACAACATTTTACAATGTATTTTGCAAGGAAAACCAGACTATCTCAGCAGTACCAACCAGGCCAATGTGGAAAAGTACTATGAAAGTTCATTCCCGTACACGCGCGGAAAAAAACACTTTTTGTGCATAAGTTTACCCTTAAAAAGAGCACTTTCTGAGCATATGCATTGTAATAGTACATTACGATAAAAGTGCGACAAACATGAAGTTCGAAACGAGTGGTTTCAGTACATATGGCCCACCGAAGATTACGATCTGACGTAAAATTAACCATCCTAAAAAAAAGTGCCACCTCTACTGGATGCTTAGCCAAGTTGCCAATCGCTAGCGCTTGGTAGCGTATCGTAGTTTTCCCTCTCTGTCACTCTTGCATATTAGTGCGACAAAGACAGTTAGCCGCCTTTCGCTTACGTTTGACGTTTAAGCGCTAACGATTGGCAACTTGGCTAAGCACCCTGAAATAGTAGAGCCACGACACAAGTGCGAAAAACATGAAATTCGAAACGAGTGGCAATGTTTTAAAACACCACCAATGGGAGTGCTTAAAATCGTCACGAGTTACGAATTTCCTTTTCGCACGTGTCTCGTACGGCATTTTTTAGTACAGATGGCCCTCCGAAGTTATGGATCTGACGTAAAATGAGCCACTTCTCGCATTAGCGCGTAAAAAAGGCACCATATGTACTAAACAAAAATATTTTTTTTTCACGTGAAACAAAATTTTTCCTCTTTTACTTAATTGGAAAGCGATTACTGAA
This sequence comes from Thaumatotibia leucotreta, assembly GCA_025490895.1. Lineage (NCBI taxonomy): Eukaryota > Metazoa > Arthropoda > Insecta > Lepidoptera > Tortricidae > Thaumatotibia > Thaumatotibia leucotreta. The sequence continues at coordinate 39,260 of JALPQI010004599.1, forward strand.
CAAGCCCTTAAACGGAGTACAACCACTTCTCTAAAGTACGAATGTCTGAAACATATTTTATTCAAGTAATATTTACGAATGCTCATGATCGTAAGAATTTACGCGGAAACAAGTTTTCCGTGAGTACCTCTCCCATTCAGGTCGCCCTTATCACATTACCTCCTCAGAGTTACGCGAAGCACGATTGTAAGCGCAGTAATATGCAACGGCGGTGCAGTGTGTAAATTGTTAAAGTTGGGCGAGCGGTTGCAATTTTCACAGCTGTATAAAATATTGTCAGGAGCAATAACAGACGCTCGGGCAGCGATGGATTCTCCCTGGCTTTTTGGCACGTTCCGCTGCCACCGATCCGCGTTTGCATGCTCGTAATTGTTTCATGGTCTTGACATGTTCTATTCCGCCAGGCTTTTGACTGTGTCACAACCGAAATTTAATTACCGACGTGCAGTCGAGGGCTGCGTAAAGGCACTATTATGGTTTCGGCGTCGCTTTGAAGTGATAGTCAGAATGGAGTTGAAATGTCACGAAACAATCTAATTGTGGTACCTATCACGTACTACAAATTGCTTGACACACGGCATATATATCTAGGAGAGGAGTAAAATTTATCAGAGTAAGTATCATTGTCATATCATCGGTGCTGTTTACTCTAAATATATACCAACATGTTGTTTGACATAAAATGTTGCAGGAATATATATAACTGTCAGCGATGTGAATTATGTAAAATACAAATCTAATAGTACATTGAATGTAATGTATTTTTATATTTAACGTGTTATGGTAAAAATATTTTGAATTAAAAAGAGTAAAACGTTTAAGTCTGTATGAAAGATATATTTATGTAAGTACTTGTACAAATGACGGCACGAACATGCGTTGCTTATTCTATTTTTATTAGGTATGTCATTTTTATGTAGGTATGTATTTGAATAAACAAAGCATTTCAACATTTGATAAAATTACGCTAACTTTTATGACGATTAATAAATACTTCTGATCCGTAGGTCCAAAAAATATGAAAAAAATCAGAAATAGTGGGCTTATAGAGTAGTATTTCGCTGTGGGCTTAGAAAGTAATATTTCGAACATAATCGGCCCAGCCGTTTTTGAATAACTACGGAACCCTACACTGAGCATGGCCCGACATGCTCTTGGCCGTTTTTTTTACATTTTATGTCGTACTCATACACTCGTATGCATAGGTGTACAAATAAATCTGAAACATCAGAAGATCAGGAACCTAAATTCCAGAACCAAGGCTAGTTTCAAAATTTCACTACAGTATTTAGTGGAGTACATTTCGAATTAGCTACAGCTGTCAGATTTAGGCAAACAGTCGTGCAGCTCGTTTGGACCGAGCTGGGATCCGCTCTGTTTCTCACATTAGTTCAATCCCGATGAATTGGGGCCACAGACTACAGACGCCGCATTATGAAGCATTTACGAAGAGCGCTAGAAATACTAGAAGCCTTATTGACATAACTATGTCGTTTCAAGTATATTTTATTAATGGATGGCACATATTTTTAATTAACATTAGCATAGTTAGGCCATGCACTGTAAAATGGGGTGAGTAGGGATTTTAATCTCTCTTAAAAGAGAGCAGTCTGGTAATGAACGGGGAGTGTCAGTTGAGAGAAAGGTGAGTTGGTGTTTTGTGACCCATCATTATAGTCACAAAGTGCTGTGTAAAAAAAATGGACTAATCAAGTTAGTTACTGGTATGTTTCGGTAATAATCTGAAGTGGCAATATTATTCATTTTAGTCTCATTACTAACCTTCCCGATTCCAAACTATTACAACTTAGGGATGAGATGGGAGTTGTTATGTAGGTATATAATCAAAATGATAAAATAAAATCATATCTCAAATGTTGATTGTTATGTACCTTAAATCATCATGTTACATGAAAAAATAAAAATCTAGAGATCTCACTGATTTGTCGTCAAATGCTGCATTTTACTTGACGCAGTCAAAATCAGCAGTCTTGCTTTCATATTAGTTAGACAGTTACTTTATCAGGAGCGCGTAGTGGTCTTAGGTACATGCTCCATCTAGGAGTTGACGGGATTCCAAGAATTGGGCCACTTCGAGAATGATATCGTTGGGATTTCGACTGTTTTGAGGCATAATTGGAATGGCATAACTTTGTTTAAGCTAAGGTTTCTAAATAACAACGTCTCGTTTTGTGGGGAAACTTGATTTGACGAATGGGTGGATTTGAATTTGATACGTTTCAATGTACAGTCGATGGCGTCTAATAATTTTAAGCTATGCAATCTTTGCATCTTATATTGTTAATATAAGCTACAAAAATGTTTGTGTTAAAAATATTGAATATCACATCGACATCTATGAACGGATAGGTATTTCATATATATTATTTAACTTCCTGAAGTTAAAATTACTTATAGTCTGGTAAAATTTTATTGCCAAAAACTGAGGCACGATAAAAAAAAAAATATACATATATTTTTAAATCTCCGTTTTATAGCCTGACGAGTTGTGTTCATTATATAGACTTGAAATAATATAAATATACCCATATTGTTTCAAGTCTGGATAGGTAGATATAAAGATAAATTCTTCTTATTACCAGATTTATTTGAGTAGTAACACTGAACAAACAACTAATATTTGCAGTGATTGTTGTCATTATTTTCTTTCAATTATTCTCATTTATAACCACAATTGGTCATTACTAAGAAAGAAAAGCGTTAATAAGTTCTGGTCCCATCAATGTTGAAAGGAAAAGCGGTTGATTATTATAGTCTCATTAATATTATGTTGTCCAGAATAATAATTTCGCTAATATTGTAGTTCCCTTGAACTTTGATTTAATGTATTAAAATAATGAATGTACTCGTAGGGCTATTTTAATAATCGGTTGAAACATTTATTTGTAGATAATTTGATTCTGAAATGAACATTAATGAAATACCGTAAGGCAAAGCTGTCAGTACTCAGTTCAACACAAATACTTAGGTCGTTTTATACAATTATTGCATAGTACTTTACACTACTCACTTCTTAGTTCCTATATCCATGAAAATACAAAAGTGGTGGTGAGTAAGTCCTTCACTATTTCTTTCAACTTGGTTAAAATGCCAACTACTCGTGGGTCATTCATAGGTACATAGATTTTGATTAAGGATGTTAAATGTGTCATAGTATTTTCATTTTTTTTTTTAATATGAAGTACCTATTCGTCTTCCTACCTACATAAAATTCTCAATTATACGTAAAAATTACACAAATAATTTATTTTTGAAAAACCTTATAATTTTGTTAATTTAAATATATGTATAATGCCAATGAAAGCTCTACCGTGGTTGTGTGTGTATTTCATTAAATACCTCGCACCTATTCGTCGAAAACATCAGGTTTTATTAATTTGCTTGGAATAAACTAATTAAGCTTATTTCATATTACCAAAGATATTAAAATCCTTTCGACATTTGTCCCAGATATCAGAATTACTACCAAATATATAAATTTGGCACTGTACTGTACTTACAAAAAAGTTAATCAGGAAATGTTAATATAAGGGCTTTATATGCAATAATTTTATTTGAATGCAATATTTTAGATGAGGTTCAACCAAATTAAACAATTTGTGTTAAAAGGTGTTAAAGTACCACGCTCAAGCAATTTTCCATACCGTGGAAACTTCATTAACCGGTTTAATCTAGAAGGCAACTGAAAGCGAGCATATTTCACGTAATTTTTGAATAAATCTTTAGGAACCTTACAATCTTCGGTGTATCGATACGTATATATATGCACATCATTTAGAGAGGATAAAACCATACCAACTTGGCCAACCACGAATGTTTTTTTGTTAATGTATAAGTATATTTATGTTTTTCATAAATGTATAAATAATTATGTGTGGAAGAATATTATTTTTGCATGAAACCTTAACTTACCTTTTTTTAAGGGAGTTAAATGAGAACTTATTGTGACAATGAATTAATTTAAGTGGCCAAATTTACCACCGGTAGAAATTGACCACCGATGTGGACTAAATCTCGATTTCATCGATTCTGTAATTACATCTTATTTGTTACAACATGTATTTCGTATTAATAAATTGTTTCACTAATTTAGTGTAGGTACATTTATATAATATTATAACAAATGTGGCAATATGTTTTGCAGATGATTTCTCTATTTATATTAAATGTTTTTTTTTGTGTACCGTGTAAAAAACATTACACCGTGACACTTCTATTTGCTAAATAATAATCGAATAAAAAAAATGAACCATTTGCATTCCTACCTTTTTAACTGAGATAGTGGTTCGTTAAAAAAGTGAACGATATTTTACTAAACGGTCGCAGGATAAAAACTTCACGTGAAAATAAATATCTACAAAATGCTTCTGCTTTATGCAAATTTGAAATGACAATTTATCTTCTTTGGCTCGACATAAAAATAAAATATAAAAAGACTTTAATTCGCAGTAAAGGATTTTCAACACACAAATACATGTAAATAAAATAAAACAAAACAAGTTTCAGCTTTATGTATATACCGGTGTAACGAGATGGGTGTATCCTTGCTTTGAGACTGGCGCCCCGGGCACTAGACGGGCTTTTAACACGTAATTGCTTTAATGTGTCCCCACGTACGACACCTTCCAAATTAGGGCCTACGCTTTGTGCCGATGTCATTTTTCGCTTATGTGCCAATAGTCATATGTTGACGTTGCGAGTTTTTGAAAAGGGTACAACAAATTATGTACCTTGAAGTCGGGTCACATTAGCGCTAGGGGGTATCATTGCCCACAAAAAAAACACTTTTGATTGACTTAATGTCAAACAAATAATCTTGTTTTATAATTTCACTATTAATTTGACAAGATGGATTTTTGGAATGACAAATGTTACCCCCTAGAGCTAATGTAACCCAACTTTACCCGGTAGCTAAGCTGTCGTAACCGATTTATGGTGTTATCATTTTTAAGTAGGTAAAGGAATTAGAGTCAATAGAGTTGTAGCATTTGATCGTAACTACCACTGCCGTAATAATATTTTCTGTGACAACAACAAGACTAATTAATTAAATATTGTTGTCATTTTCATAAAGAATGCAAGAAATACAAGAATAATCTGCATATAATTTTAATTATTTTTAATGTTGTCATTTATACTTTTTAAATATTGTTCAATACTTATAGCACAACGATAATGTTTGCGGTGTATTTAGAATAAGGTTGAATGTGAAACCTTTACAAAATAATTATCTAGTCTTTTTTTCGAAATATTACAATATGGCCACAATTATTTTGCAATTTATGACTAGGTTTGTATTCTATAGACCACAAAAGAATGCTTAGTAATTGCGTGATTTAAGCATTTTGAATACATGAAATGCACTGTGTCGCTGTCGTTTGACTGTGTCGCCCTGCTAACAGTCAAAAATACTTAACACGTTGACGTCTGCCCGACAGATGACGGAATCCCCGATCCACAGTTGATTCGCTAGGACATGGCACCGCTGCATTTGACATACTCCATCATCCCCGATAGGCTTCAGGGCTGCACTAGAATTTTCGATTACTGTATCTAAGAGTACATTGTACATTGGCTAGTAATAGAAGCCGGACATCTTTGATGTATCGGCTCTCTTATCGGATTGGATGGACGCAATAACAGACCGTTGATTGCTTCGAAGTGGAGTTGGGAGATTGATTATTTTCTCGTTACTCCACCGTGTCGTGCTTTGTTTTCTCTCACGAGGTCTATAGGGATGATTAGTCGGTAATACGCTGGGGGCGAATTTAAGGAGCTATTCTCTTGATAGATAGTTGGATAATTCTCTATTGACGTGAACGTTTTCGTTTTCGCAATTACTAATAATTACACCGTGTGTCGTAATAATTGAGTCTTTTTCAAAGGGATAGTATCTACTATTATATTATAAGATTTTGAAACTTTGAACTTTGAAAACTTCCTAGGCACCCTCAAAATCTTCGCAAAAGTATGACAAATAAAAGTGATAGCAAGTGGTTTCTAATAATAATATTTTGATATTTTTTTATGATATATGCAAATTATCTAAGGCAAAAAAAAACTAATTAATAGACTCAGAACTACGGGGATACATTTTTCTGCACTTTCGAAACGATTAGATACAAATATGAGGTCTGAATTATAAATATTGGATATCATATACCAAAGAAAAAACGACCAAGATGCCTGCACCGCTCGGCCACTCGGTCTTAGCAACCACCAGTCAATTTTCTCGGCTATATGCAATCCCTTACAAGGCTAGGCGCCTTTGACCATAACTACGTGCATGCACCGCCTATCAGAATACTTTTCAGTTTTCTAGAATAGCTTGAGAGCTTATGATTCTCTGTCAGATAAGTCTGAAATTTTCCGATTGGTTGTGACATATTAATTTTGTCCGCTGACCCCCTCTCCCTTATAGTGTTGATTGGTGATTTTTTCTTAATTCGCGTATACAGTACGACGTGATTCATGCACAAGCCCTAAGACAACCATAGTTGTTGCGACACCGTCCTTGCGTCGCGGAAATAATCACGTCGCGGTACGACAATGATGAACCCGAGCGGGTAAAACGCTTATCGGTGAATCCTATTCACAATAAAGATTTCTAGCAGATAATTATGTTACATAGGTACGGTACTCATTAATAAAAGACACCTGTACAGTACAACAAGTGAGTGCTAACAACAAATAACGACGCTTTTAAATAAAAATTCTTGGTTAGACTCCTAAAACAATGACTACCCAGGGGCAGTGGATATTTATTTACGCTTCTAAAATGGTATTGCAAAAAACAGCAAACATTAATGTGAAAATATTGTTGGTCAAGCCGGCAGTCCGTCGGCCGCTAGCCAAAGCTCATAAATAAACAGAAAACTGGATGCTTCGTCGAAAAGTTCGTAAAAAACCGAAAACAGGAAAATTTACAACCGGGAATTCAAACGCGTTTTAATTAACCTTCGGACCGTCGCACAGCGTCAATGCTATTTATATTGTATTGTAATAATGAAATACTTATTCCAATTCTAGGAAGTTCCAGCTCTGAATACCATTACAGCGGACGAAACTTAACCATTTATTAATTTTATTGAATTTATAACATTTAAGGTTGGTACCTACTTATCTTAATAAGTATATGCAGGCTTTTTGTGAAATGAAGTAAATTTTTATTCAGACAAAATCTTAGAAATAAGTCATAATCTCCATCAAACCGTAGTTGGTTTGTTGGCGGACGAGATTTTATCAATGTACCGTGTGTTTCTTACCGGCTTGTGGGCTTTTACTGAAAGTCAGCAATGAGACGATAATCCACAGTCAAACGATGAACATTATTTTCTTTATCTGTGGAATCACAGGTGGACACGCATGCTTGGTTGCCACCGTCATCGTATAAAAAATTGTTTTTGGCTTGAAAATAAGGACTTTGTTTTGAATCCTACTATACGTATATACCAGTATGAGTCCGAGGCAGGCCGTAGTGCTCGATCTCGCGACAAGATTAATTCATTAAATACCGCCTTAAATAGAAAATTATGCCTAACTAACAGAACAGGTTATGAATGAAGGAACGAAATTTATTCCTATTTTAATTTATTGTAACATTTTCTAGTAATAATCTATACAGTAAAAAATAATAGCATGCAGTTGCAGCATATTGTTCATCATTTCCAAAGAAAGATTCAGGAGAAACTTTTAAAGACAGAAAAATTGTTTTTTTTTTCTAAATAATTAGGTATAAATAGTATGTCAAAATGTATGAATCGACCAATAGTAAGAGAGGTAAGTATGGTAAAACTAACGAGACTGTTTTAATGACTCGAGTTAGTATTCCGCTTACCGACCGTGATGCATACAATGTTTTTCATCACACTTGCGAGCAAAAAAATTAGTTAAGACAAAATATTATTGAATAACGTACTAGCATTTTCTATTACTCCCTAGGGAATTTCACTTTTCTATTACTCCCGCGATGCATGCAAGCAATGGCGCGCTTTCAAAGCAAGTGTGATGAAAAATTTATTTTTTGATTTTGTAGTTGGTCCAATTATGATAGTTATTTTGAATAGTATGGCCTCTTGAAATATGACTAGACGTTGATAAAAACAATTGTTTATAATTGTTCATAAAAGTTCATAATTTTAGATTTAGCGTTTTAATGTACATACTCTGGTAATTTAAAATCGAAAAAAATCATATAGGTACTTGCTTGTTGAAATCATAAAACTTTATTTTGTCAACTTATGTGGTTAATTTGCATACAGCAAAACAAGCCACAGAGGGTAGGGTAGGTAGGCGTGTGAAAATGGCAAAGTTCCCTCGCATAATGAAGATGAGTGTAGATGTTGCGAATAATCCGGGAACTTGGAACAAACCGCAAGCGTGGCTGGGTCCCGAACTTCACTTGTTACCTAGTTGACTTTCCTCGAGTCACAGTTCACACCAATTTTCCTTTGATTCGAAGGAGGGAAGTTGCAACGTAGTTCGCGCTCATATTTAGTGAAGTAGATTGGTAAGAATGAGGGATGACTTTTGAACATTGATTTATCTTTTAAGTAGATATTTTAACCTTTTTTTTTACATTGGTATCATTCAAATCACGCACTGTACATGTTTTGTTTGTCTATCTCTTGTTTCATGTAGTTCACTCTTTTGTTCAAAGGTTAACTTGAAGAGATCCCTTACAGGGATAAGTTCGCCGTTGTACCTTTTTGAATTGTTGTGTATTTTTTATACCTCTTTTTTTGTGTACAATAAAGAATTGACATACATTACATATGCACATACATACATTTAATAGCCAGACGGGGGACGAGGAGATACTCGGACTTCTGTTATTTTTTTGTGACTAGGTAATGATTTTGAAAAATACGTATTGTGAATCGTAAAACTATTCAGTATCACGAAATAAAACACGAATAAGTAACCAGTAATATTGTATTCAACATAACCTATGAAATAAACATAGTATGTATTTACAATTTCATAATATATCACAAACTAGGCCACACAAACGTAATCCGAACAGCGACTGTTGAACTGACTGTTACGCGTGCACAGATTTTTTTTTCTAGTATCAAATCTCTTAAGTCCCGTAGGATAAAGTGTGATTTTTTGAATTTCCTGTCAAAAACCGTAAATTTTCAGTGGTTAATGGCAAATCGTTATTTATGTTTTGTTCGGTTTAAACCCAAAGAATTACTCTTGAACATAATTATATTAAAATCTATATGAGATTTAGCAGTTTATTGTATACATAACCAAACATGGCCGCTTTGTTGTTTAACTAGGGTTCATTTTTTCTATCTTATGCAATAAAAGCATATTTTATTTACAGTGAGCTGGAAATAGTATAAAGGACTATGCGTCAAAATGGACCAAAAACCAACAGAGCTGGGAGTAGTGTCATTAAAAAGGTCTGCTTATGTACTTTATTTCATTCTATGGGTGCAAAGTTGAATTCCATCGGATACTTTTATATGAGTAAGGCGTTCTGCGGGTACTCTCTAAGTAAATCACCGTCGTCCAGACACCATTCATCATAGTATTTACTCTGACTAAAATACAAATATCTCCGTTTTGCAATGGAATTGAACATAGTGTCCGTAGAATGAAGTGAATTAAATGTAAATACCTATTTAATGACACCACTTTCAGCTCTGTTGGTTCTTGGTCCACTCTCCATACAAATATGCCCATGGTCCTTTGCTCCGTGTTTAATAAATTGTACGAATAAATATCAAGTTGTTGACATCACTGTGCACTTTGTACAGTCAAGTGTCAGAATGAATATATTATAGTTACATAATTATATCTCATAGCAATAGCACTTTGATATAATAAGAGCGTCATAATTATGGCTTATTTGTGAAAATACAAATACATACGATATTTATACACTTGACTGTACCATCATCGTAAATTATTTCGGACTCTAATTTTAATATTGAAACGCTTAATCCGATTAATTAATTGGTTCAATTAGTGATAAATTAGATTGGTCATATAAAGACTACATATTAAAATATGTAGTCTGGCCAAACAACTTGTTAATAGAAAAAGGCGATAAATAAAAAAAATGGTTTGTAATTATTGGCTGTCTATAGAAATTTGAAAACTCAATGCCCAACGCCTCTGCTTTTTGGTAACTATACCTACCTAACTGCCAGCCATTAGCCTGTTCTAATTTAATATTGTTTATTTGTACATCTTACTGTGTGTATTATTAAATTAATTAAAATATTTCAAGGAGTATTAAAAATTAACTTTAGGAAAATAGGGAATTAATATGGTGCAATCGCCCGTCATCGTAATACAATTTATGTACCGAGACTTATGTATTTTTTATTAGGTAAGTAAATAATGTAATATTTACTCTAACTATAACATAACATAATACTTAGAAATAGTTAGCACAGAGTGCTTAAAATTTTGATTCATTGCAAAGATAAATTGGCCTAGAGATAAAGCCTAGAATACTTCGGTATTAAATTCTTGTCATAGAAAAACATTTTTTTTAAACAATTATAATAATATATTATAAGTTACGAGTATTATATATTATAGTATATTTTCTTTAGGGCTTCGGTAACAGGTAGGACTTAATACTTGAATGTAGGCTGGTACATACTTAAACTTCTCAAACACTTCAAGTTTTCCTTAAATTCTATATTGTTTATTAAATTATAGGCATTTGAGTAGGTAGACAATTTAGTTAATAGGATTATTTAGTCTTACATCGATAAATCAATATATAATAACAAGTTATGTATATTATTTACTACTATGCACGGATGGAGTGCATAATCATTTGTCTTCGGCTTTTCACGGAAAGGTCCGAATTCATAATTATCAATGCTGTCACAATAAACTTCATTACTTACCCAGTATGTGATACTGAAGCTACTTGAGGTAGAAAGATAATTTCAATGTTTCCGTGAAAATACGAAAGAAAAAAATTGTTCACCACATCCGTGTAATATTTTAAAGTTGATTCCTATCTACGATAAAATTCAATCTAGTTTATTGATAACGATCTGCAACCTCGTAGCATGAACGTATTGAATTCAAATATCAACTTCAAGAAATATATACAGGGTGGTCCAAACCTTGACGTCAAAAAATTTTTTTTAGGTTCCCTACGTCATGGGCTATCAGAATATATAACCCATGTATGTTAGCCGATTTTTTGCAGTTTTCAAGTTATGAATTTTTGAAAATTTTTTTTTGACAAATTCTGGAATGAAGTAAAGTATTGATAAAAAAAAACTATTAGTTAAAAAACCCAATAGTTTTTTTTTATTTAATAGTTTTCTTCATTCCAGAATTTCTCAAAAAAAGTTATATCATCTGGATTCGATTCTTGCCGCTATTAAGTACATGCTACGATATTACCGATTACTACGTAGGCCTGGTTATTCGCCAAGACGTCAATTTACATCTACGATTTCAATACACTAATAGCTACACTAAAGAGGGCGTAGAATACTGAAATTAACGGATTTAAATTACTGCTCCTATTTAGTTCGAAATCTGAATCCTCTAATTCTAACTGGTTTAATATTTTACTAACTTTGTTGCTAAGTTTTTGTTTAACTGATGGGGTAAAAACAAAAGACCGATTCTTCGTAGTGTTTTCTAGAACGTTTCGAATGTTGTGTGCTCTTTCCGTGACATAGAAGGTATCTTTGTCTTCTTCATCGTCGGACCTGTCAGCCGACCCGAACTGGTCGTCCGGGCCTTCCATGGGTGTTGAGTACTTGTATTCTTCTTTTCTTGTTACGGGACTTGTGTTGCGTGCCGTCGGCCCAGGTATTTCTGTGAACGATCAAGTTGATGCTTTATTGCGTATATACAACTGTTAAGTACCTACTCGTACTGTATGTTCATTAATTTATTTAAGAAAACAAATCGGCATAATAAAATATAAGTCGTAAATTGAATGTGTTACTAAAAATTTTATCTTATTGTAATAAACGAACGAATACGAAAAGGTCACGTTTTCTTTTAATACAGCAGAAACAATTTTAACTATCATTTGTGCTAATGGCGTGACCCGGGCAAGTAATTCATTTCAAAATTCAAACTAAGAACCCAGAAAATGATCAGCGAGCCTTTGCTGCCAAGTTACTTTAATTTTGTTCTCCTTACTTAACTAGTAAATACCACCTGGAATATTTTTTTTTAATATGCTCTCGTTTACATTTAGTTAGTATTTATAGGTAATATAAAATGTCGGTATGGTTTATTAACAGTAACATTTATTAGTTTGTAGTAGTAACGTTTATTAGCAGTAACATTATTGATATTGAACCATTGAAAATCATAACAAAAGTAAATCCTGCCAGTTAATCTAAAAACTACACTCAACAATATCGCCCTAATAGACACTCAATATTTTTTAAAAACAAAGAAGAGAGCAAACCTCTTCAGCTAGTGCAATATTTAACTGAAAAACAAAGCTGGGAAATACGCGAAACTAAAAACCCATATGATTGTTAAATATTCATGGTACTGTACTGTAGCTGTACCATGAGTAGGCAAGTAACGATTACTTTAGTTTTTGCTCTATACGTAAAGCAGTTCGTCGCGCTCGCTCCAATACATCAGTGCGAGTGTGATATAATGCTTTACATTTAAAGTAAAACCTAACGTAAGAGTTCTTTTCCAACTCATGGTATGGCTACTGCCCGTGTTAATAGCTGAATGGGTACAAGCTATCAAGCTTAACCGAATAGCTTGCATTAGATCATTGCTAAGCCGCTAAGCGCCCAGGTTAGGGTAATAATGTTCATACACGGTGCTGACTGTGATTAATGCAATTTTTGGATCGTAAAAGTTGAATATCTTGTGGACAATATTTGACGGCTTATATTTATTTTAAACAATGGCTTTGTTACATTTGTTAATAGAAAACCATTTAGTAGTGCATACGCTTAAGCGAATAAGGGATGAAATTTAGATTTGGAATTTATATTAATTTTTATAATTAATTATTGCTGCAGCCGCCTTATAAGCCCACAGGGTGCGTAGTCGATGTGCCAATCGCTACGCTTAGTCGCAAACGAAATACAACTGTCGTTATCGCACTAATACCTATAAAGTGCGGCTCTCGAAAGTGCTCAGGCCCATGCACCACTTCGCACTTGGTCGACGATAGTGACACTCGGTTATTAAAATCATGTAAAGGCTCAAAGTCACCCAAAGGGCAAATGGAGAGGCTATGCTAGGAGTCTCACTGCGTGATCGGATTAAAAATGAGACCATCCGCAGCAGAACCAAAGTAACCCAAATAGCTCGCTCCGAACCGCTAAACTGAAGTGGCAGTGGGCGGGGCACATTGCGCGTAGAACCGATGGCCGTTGGGGCGGGAAGGTTCTTGAGTGGCGGCCACGTACCGGAAGGCGTAGCGTGGGTAGGCCCCCCACAAGGTGGACTGATGACCTGGTGAAGGTCGCAGGAGTCTGCTGGATGCGGGTGGTGCAGGACCGGTCATTGTGGCAATCTTTGGGGGAGGCCTATGTTCAGCAGTGGACGTCTTTCGGCTGATATGATGATGATGATGAAAGTTGTTGAACTGTTTTTTTATTTACCGTATAGCCTGATGGTGCTGTCGACTTCTCCCAGCGAGTTTTTTGCGACACATCTGTACCCTCCGACGTCGGCTGCCGTCAGCCGACGCACCGTTAGCGCCATGCGGCTTTCGAAGGAGCTCAGCGCAGTGTTCACCACTTCGTACTTGTTCGATGATATCACCATTTCATCTGTTGGGTACAAAATCCTGTGTAGGTCATTATTTCCAACTCAAAACATGACATTTTTTTCCTTACACAATCAATGTAGATGTTTAAAATGAACAAACCAAAAGTTTCTAGCTTCTAACTAAATAACATGTATGGTATAAATGTTCAGCATTTATTTTTTCAAGATTTATTTTGTCAAAATGCTGTAGGGTCAACTTTCTATTTTTTCACCCTTTAATTCTGTGTTATTTTATTGAGTACTGAATTTGTAAATGTATTTAATAGGTAATTTATGCTTAAGCTTTCATTTTATATTGTACTTGGCGAATACAACTCGATTACATTGTATCGCATTTATATTTCTATGCAGGTAATTTACCAAATGTACTTATACAAATTTAGTTTTCTATGCTAGAATGAACGCCTCGGCTTGGAACCGGAAGATACGTAGCTGAATAAAGCACCTTAATTGGCAACTATCAAATGAATTCTACTATTGAGTTACAGGGGATTCGCCTTTGACATTCATTGTAACGTTAGTAATATAGTTGATGGAAATATGTTAAAAGAAATAACTGTGTCGCTGCATAAGTCTCAGCCCGGTAAGCACATCATTGAGCGCGAGATAGCTCGCGCTGCGACAAAGCCATGTCGCGGCTGTCAAATTTATATTTCTAGCCGTCATTTTCTCGATTTTGGTAGCACAAGTTAACAGCTCGAGAAATTAGTTTCATGCGAAAGAGTCATCCCGCGGGCGACATAACAAGTGTTGCCATTTATGTGTGGGACTAAATTTTCTTTCCTAGCAACACTGAATCGGTATAAATAATGTTGAATGATGAGTGAACAGCAAGCTTTAAAAATGAAACATCTCTAGTCACGATAACTTTGTCTCGTTCACGTAGTATAAAGATTAAAGAGATAGGACATTTCAATATGAAAATGTCAAAGTGTCATAATAATAATCTGTCACATGACATTTGTAGATTGTGTTTGGTGGCGATATTTTAAATGGCTCATGAACGTAAAATTTAAGTTTATTATAGCCTTTTATACTCTTTATACGTTACTTAGGTACTGTGGATGTTAGTTACGATTATTTACATTCAAAACCGTATATTTTTTGAAATTCATGTACATAGTCCTTTATTAAAAATTTATGTTATGAATGCATTATATTTCAGTCATCGGAGCCCAATAATAATACAAAGCAAGATGTCGTTGAACTAAACCCATAGTTTTCAGAGGGAGAATGTGGATCCGGAAAAGATGATGTACCTAAATTGGGTCAAACTCCAAAAAATAAATATATCGGGTCTTCAAATTACCAGCAGGTATTTCGATGAAAGCTTGTACAAATCATTTAAATTTATGATGGAAATATGAGGGTCGTTTTCGTACCCGATACCCGCCTCCTTAATCCATCCTCCAGGTTCCAAAACAATATACCTATGACCTAAAAGTTGTTGATATATCGGATATCCTGCATATACCAACTTAATTATTAAGGTCAAGTATGGTCAAGAAAAGTAACACCTTAAGTTACATACATCGCGTCTGATAGTCCATTCATCCTTAGTTGTCTTGTCTAGTAAACAACTTTCTAACTTAAGTGCACGTTTTCTGTTGTAAACTGCCATATTTGGCTATACCAAAATACCTGAGTTCGTATTTGTGCAGTCCGTCCGTAGTGATTAGAAAATTGCTTAATTTTTTATCAAAGAAACGGCAATTTACAACAGAAGACGTGTACTTTTAAATTAGAAAGTTGTTTACTAGATAAGACAAGTAAGGATGAATGGTATAGTAAAAATCATACTACGATTATTCATTTGATCTGCAGGTTATTTTTGCGGAGCTGTCAATAAAGCATGGTATTTATCAATTATTCATACTGTTTAAAGATATGGCGCAAACTGAAGAAAAAGGTTCGCAATCAGCAAATCGGATTCCACAACAACCATGAAGGCGGCTGCTGGGTCCCGCTCTGCAGCTCTACGTGAACAAGAAGAGTACGCTTGGCGCCCGAGCTCGTGGCGCAGCCTGCGTTTGGTTGGGTGGTTTTAAAGCATATCGTTGAAGTTAGAGCCCATGGGTGTATGATATTTTTTCACTATATGTATGAGGTTTCATGTTGTTACAATTTATGTTAGTAAATCACATTTCACATAGTGGAAGAAATATAACGCCGTGGACGCGAACTTCCGCGGCAAAGTATAAAAGTGTCGATTCAATTCAGACGATCGTCTACAATAGAGCAAAAATTACAGGCGTTTATTACCTAATTAAATTATTAATATATTTGTGATTGTAAACTTGTTTGGCTCAACTGTTCTTTACGATACAAATATTTGTTACATTGAGTATTTAATTCATGTTATTATAATAAATACATCTATTGTAATAAATACATACTCGATTATTTATTATATATATTTTTATTTGTTTAAAATACGCGTTATTAGCCGTGTGGAGACGGTAGTAAGATTACATTTGTCACCACCCCAACTCTTCCCGTTGGTGTCGTAAGAATCTGATAAAGGATTGAAGTGTCATTGACTATTTATTTATCAATGGGTAGATTGGGTAGTAGTGTGAGTAGTGTGTCCACTATGATGGGCAGCAGCATCATCATAGTGGACACACTACTCCCGATTATGGGAGCAATTCTTTTTATTTTTGCCACTAAAATGAAATATGAAATTTTAGGTAAATTTTATACCTTTTCTACTCAGAATCACAAGCCGATTCCATTTCCGTGGAAAAAAAAGTGTCCCATGATTTTTTTTCCTATTGTGTTACTATTTTCCATACACCTTCTATGGCGGTAACACAAGAGGATATTCGAAATATGTATGAAATTTTTGGGACAGTTTTTTTTTCGCCGGAAATGGAATCAGCTCGTGATTCTGAGCAGAAATAGTATAAAATTTACCCAAATTTTCATATTTATTTTAGTGGCAAAAATAAAATGAATTGCTCTGGGTATATGTATACATATATTAACCTCCTAATGCGGCTATGCGCATAGGCTAAGGAAAGGACATTGCCCATGCAGCCGTGAACTAATAGAGGCTGATGTACCTTTTCTTATATAGATTATGTGTACAAATGCCGCTTTTCTTAATTACATTGTACTTGTAAAATATAGCTGCGTAATTGTACGGTATACTACACAGAACATCGCTATCACAATTAATACTATTATGCATCTTGCCCTTAGATACTTCTATTCAATAGCTATTAGCATTGGTAGGTACGTTAATACTTCTTCTTTACAACCGCTACTTTTGAAAATATTACTAGCATTTGATTCTCTATTGAACCACATGGGTCTTCAGACCTTACGGTGTCGACTGTAGGGTCGGTAATGAAACGAAGTTTGTTAATATTAAAACATTAAATAATGCCTTAGAACGCATGTACTAAAACAGATTATTCATAACTACCAATTCATAGCTCATAGCTACAATAATAATTCGACTGAAAGCTTAAATTTGCAATCCGTAACGAACTTTATGTGTTTCTCGACTTTCTCGCCACCTTCATACCTCGACGACAATTTGTCGCATTTTGACATTAAAACGCAATGTATTTTATCGCTCAAGGTACACTTGTGCTACGAATTTTGAGGATATCTCGCGTGGGACTTTCAAGCGAAATAATTATGTCGCTTTGATAGATCATCGCGAGTCAGCGTTATCTCGCGCGCATGTTGTGCTACCAATTCGTGACATAGCTCGAGAGAACTCTATGTCGCAGTTTTTGTCGTCCCGCGCCCATGATGTGCTTGCCGGGCAGACGTACTATAGATAAAACCTAGTATATCATATTTATTGGTGTATCTTTGTAAGAGTATAAAAATATCGTCTACAAAGCGTAATTTGTAGCGTGGTCTGATGCGGACCACAATATGGGTATGTGGTGGTTTACATTTGATACTAAATATTATAAAACAGGATCCTACCGAAATAAGAACAGGTATAACATAACTAAATACATTTTAATAATCAATAGTAGGTAAATAAGTAGGCATGTAAATAATAACTGTCAGTGTACTTCGAAAAGTAGTTGCTCTGAAGTAGTTATATTACTCTGCTGTACATAAAAGACAATGTTATATGATTGTATAGTTGTTAATGAAATAAAGAAGGAAAAACTATTGTCCTTCCTATTTAACTTTCTTTGCTAGTCTGCGCACAAAACCGAGTTTACGATTCATTTCAGAAACGTCTCAGCGGGGTCGTTTACTATTTATCTCTGTAGGGGAACTGTTATTTTTCAAACTACAGTGAAGCGGCGACGTTTTCCTCCAGCCCAAACAATCCTTCCGTAGTGTGTCGTCGACGCCGAGCCGCCTAAGCCCCAAGTGTTTGGTGCCCGCAAATGATAAAGCGACTAGCTCTGTTACCTAAAACTAACTGTATCCCGCAAAATTCTCGCACATTCGAAAATTTCCCATTTCGTGTACCTACCATAAATCCCCAAACAATGTTAACGCCAAAGAAATTTCGAAAGCAATATTTGTATCTCTTTTAGAAAGCATAAATTTCTTATCCAACAACTTTACCAGGAAAAGATAACACAAGTCACGCTTTTTAGAATCTTCATTCCGATCGGAACTTGAATTTGTTTATAAACTCTCCAGCGTGCTTTGACTTCGTGCTCAATGACCTTCGAGCAAAATTACCCGACTCGAGCCATGCCCCCGCCCGTTTCATTATAACAAGAAATTTCATCTCAATTAATGTCTAAAATAACACTGTAACACTCTTAATTACGCTCGAGTGAGGCCTGCTTAATTAACACTTACATGTCAGCGGCCCTAACATAGATTGATGACAAATGAAAATGACGATCCCGCGGTGTTCGCTCTTTCGGGTTGGTTTTGGGAATGGCTGGGAAAGCGCTAGTCACTTCGCGAGTTTGCAGCGAACAAAGGTTTGATCGACGGCCCATAATACACGGCCTCGTATCACAGCCAGACAAGTTGGGACCCTAATGCACTTTAATAATTAACTCTTGTTGCTCCACTGAGCGCTGGACTACAATGCTTAATGCTTCCTATTTTTTTAGGGTTCCGTAGCCAAAATGGCAAAAACGGAACCCTTATAGATTCGTCATGTCCGTCTGTCCGTCTGTCCGTCTGTCACAGCCAATTTACTCGGAAACTATAAATGCTACAGTTACGAAATTTGGTAAGGATATGTGTTGTATGAACCGCTACAGGATTATGATACTAAATCGTAAAAAAAACCATTGGGGTGGGGGCCCTCCATACATGTAACTGAGGGATAGAAAATTTTTTTTAGTTGTATATAAGCGTGTGGGGTATTAATAGAAAGGTCTTTGAAAATGATATGAAGGTTTATAAATCTCATTTTTACTTAAGCAAATCGTTTTCGAGATAACAGCTCTCAAAGTCTGAAAAATGTGTCCCCCCCCTCTATTTTTTAAACCACGCGATATAAAATTCTAAAAAAAATATATCTTATGCACATTAATAAACCCTATCAACGATTTTTGGTTTGATTAAATTATCTCTTATAGTTTTTGAGGTATGTTGATTTATCTGTATTTTTTAAATAATAAATTGATAATGGTACGGAACCCTTCGCGCGCGAGTCCGACTCACACTTAGCCGGTTTTTCTTTGGTCTGTTGGGGTCGCCTGAAAGAAAAACGCTTTGTAGGTATTAACATTATAATATTGTCTGGGTATGGAATTTTGCTCAGTCAGCGTTTACATGTAAAATTAATATTTACTGTCACATCGGAATATAATACATAAAATAATTTACAATAATTAAATACTTTATTGTGCATTTGCTAATTTATGTTGTAAATGCTTGAAATATTTAGCAAGATAAGTATGTAATCATAAAATGTCATGTTTCTAATTGCATGTCATATTCAAACTTTGGGATTGATGCTGAGCCCACCCTGCAGGTTTTTTTTCGTTTGATTCAATTTCAACGAACTTATATCACCAGTTAACGAATGTTATCCTGGTCAGATCATACGACTATTACTGAGATTAGAAAAAATAATGGCTTTTTGTTATAAATGAAACTTTAACTATTCGTTTTGGTATTATCCTCTCTAAAAGATAAGGGTACTATTGTCTTGGTGAATCTTAAAGAAAAAACTGCTGAATAAAGTGGAGCGCTTGCAGAACATTTGCATTCCTTATATTTATGGTTTGCGTAAATTTGAACACGTATCCCTGGTTCAGACTCAGCTTGGCTAGGTTCCGATTCATCGTCATAGAGATCTGCATGTCCTAGTATTGCCTTTCTACGTTTTTCAATCGCTCTTCTCCCTTCTACTACTTAAATATACTACTTGGTTGGAGGGAGAAGCAAGATGAAATAAATCATATACCTACTTCTAACACCGATATTTTTAATGTCATTCCGTTCAATAACACGCATACTTACGAAAGTTCTTTAAACGCCAATATTGTCAAGTTACGAAACGAGCTACCGGTGCCTGCGAGGCAGTTCGCAACCACAGCCACTCTAAAAGCTTATTATTTTGTACCTTTTTATTATTGTGTTATTTTACATACTTATCTGTAGTAATACGTTTTAGGAGTATGTAGGTATCTACCTTATAAATGACTATATAACATTAAAACTAAATTAAATAAGTTTTAATTGTAACTATAAAAGAAAGTAAGAACAAATAATTTTATTGCTTATATGATTTTTTTGACGCCATTGTATGAATCACGGTCAATAATCAGAATACGAGTACAAACTCGAGTCACAAAACCTCGAACACTCTCGTTAGTAATACCGTGCTAAGAGTACACTGTGCATCTAGGGAGGTCCCTAGATGCACAATGTACTATTATATTTTATTTGACTAAAGATAACACTATACTAACTGGGCACGTAAATATACAGTATTTTTCACCGTTGATTTCTACTCACCGGGAATCTTTTACTTATTAACTGGAAGAAGGCCCTTTTGGATAAATTTTACTTTTGTTGTTTATTTGTTACTGGGTTTTTTGTACCTACAATAAAGTTTTTACATACGTAAGTACTACAGCAGCATCCCCAATGAGTGCCGAATATAATGTGCAACGCAAAAATGTTCAGAGGCTCAAAACCCGTTCCCATTGTAAATTAACCCGTAAATTTCAGGCGACAACTGCCGTGCCGGGGGAAGTTTGCGAAACCGCCGGCGGCGCTGCACAACGAACTAAATATGGAGTATTTTTTATTTAAATATTCACTAAAATAGCACGCTTGCAACGGAAAAAAGTTTTCAGAACATTCGTTTAGAAAATATTCATACAAACAGTCAAGTGATAGCACTTGATAGTATTTAAGTTAGATAAATTTACCTGCATTTGTAATCAGACGTTGAATTTATTTAAGAGACATTAGCATAAAATCGTCCTTTGAAAGATATGTAAAGAAAGAGAATTCAAATAAATATACAACGTAAATACTTAGTTTTACTAAAAAATTGGCAGTGTGGTGACGGCAGTAAGAATACATTTGTCACCACCCCAACTTCTCCTGCGGGTGTCGTAAGAGTCGACTTAGGGATTGAAGTGTCACTCACCGTTATTTGATAAAAGATTGATGATGGGCAGCAGCGTCTTCATAGTGGACACATAACTGCGATCGCCAATCCGCTTGCCCAGCGTGGCGATTATGGGCAATTACCTCCTAATGCGTCTATACGCATAATTAATAGGAGAGGCCTACGTCCAGCAGTGGACTATCATAGGCTGATGATGATGACTAAAAAAATACCTTTATGTAAAAGGTAGTTGCTTAAGTTTTTGTAAATACATAGAAGGTACGCCGTTATTTGTTACTGCCAAGGGTTTCCTGAACGTTACACTTTTTCACTTTTTTTCAATTTCCACACACCCAGCTCCACTAACAAATGCAGCGCACTGAGATATTGTCATTCTTCTTGAATACGTAATGCCGTGATTTGGCGCTGGTACGTTACGCGCCCAGATTCTCCGACACACGCTGTTATGAGAGGATGGCGGCAACGTGTTATTTTATTACGTAACTTACTTTGGTTTATTTTACGCGCGAATAAGTGTTAATGGATTTTTCACTGAGGACATTGCGGTGACTTTTATTATGATTCCTAAGGTATATTTGCTGGCGAGATATATTTTTCAGTGTTATTGAAGCAGGTTTCGTCGAAATGAGCCAAGTTACGAGGCGCAGATTTCGTGACCGGTTCGAGTATTGAACATACAGCTTGCAGTATCTCGGAAGCATACTATTACTAAAGAAATCAGTGATGAATGACATACACGAAGGTATCTACTTTATTTACTTTTTTTAGCCTACTTTACTACGTTACTTGTCAGCCTATCTATTTTTATCACAATCTTAAAATTGCCACCATAAATTTCTAATAAACCATGGTTAATTGGCAATAAGCGATTTATTTCATCATTTCAGTTGTACATATTTAACACCATATGAATATTTTAAACAAAGATACATTTATAGTATTTTATGCAACCCTTGTTAAACCAGTTAGGTTAAAAAAGTTGAGTGGCGTGGCTAACAATTGGAGGCGAAGCCGAGTATTTTTTGACTTTGTTAAACAGTGTTGCATACAATACTTTTTCTACGACTACACACTTATTTTCAAATAAAATTGTAAATTTGAGAAATATTCTTAGTCAAACACAATTTTATTAATCATCAAGATTGGGCGGAAGACGTCAAAATTAAAAAAGAAAGCTCCTCTATGGTTTACTGTTCATCAGAAATGACATTTAAAATTAGGTTGGCAGCCATGTATTTCATTAAGTCTTGTATACAGGAGATGTCTTAAAATGCAAAAAACGCACTGCGTGTAAACCCGAATGCGTTTATAGGGAATAGACAATACAGACTTATGTTGACATCTGTAAGGTAGGGGCTTTAAGGTGTGTTCACGACCATGTAAATGACAAATAAAAGTACGGGAGCAGAAAAAAATATTTCCAATACTTTCTTCTTAAAAAAAGCGGCCAGTATTATGCAGTGAGGAGGTTTCTACGTTTGCTGCTCAGCAAACGTAGAAACCTCCTCACCCGCACCCCATACACGGAAATATGAATAAAATATGGTCTCATCAGTTAAACAAAGGAATATTTCTCGCCTGAATACTCACGTATTCAAA
Organism: Thaumatotibia leucotreta; assembly: GCA_025490895.1. NCBI lineage: Eukaryota > Metazoa > Arthropoda > Insecta > Lepidoptera > Tortricidae > Thaumatotibia > Thaumatotibia leucotreta. Next base: position 62,181 of record JALPQI010004599.1, read on the forward strand.
AAAGGCGAATAAATATCATTTAGGTCGCTTCAACTACGAGGCTTAGTAAAAGTGTATTTAGCTTGTAATAGTCATATTAACATTTGGTGTGATTATAAGTAATTATTAAACATTACCTTGGAATATATTAATTAAATACGTACCTATATGTACAACTGAAAATAAAAATAAATTTGACTTTGAGTACATATGTGTTAGCTTTTAGTAAAACGTCCCACTTTGTCGCTTACCATAAAGACGAGATTTCCTTGTATCTTCATATGAATAAACTGACAAAGCGGCTTTATGGCAAACGACAAAGTGGGACATTTCACTAAACTCACACATATATTTTCTACAAAGTACATGGTAATGTAATGATAAAACAGTTTAAATATGTACTTAACTAGCAATTCAAAATCGGGTAAATAAAATTCACTTCAAACCCAATATTTCAAGGATTTTTACGATTACTTATTCTTCATCAAAACGATTACGACTACAATTGATATGGCTAACATATAGAACATACAAATGGCAAGTTCAGAAGCCAGTTCAGTAAGTTCATTGACTTACGGAAACGGAAACTTGGAGGAATCAAAAGCTTGACTTAGTTACGGAATGTTTGCTGGCGTTGAAACTTGTCGGTTACATTTGGACCGCCTCGTTACGTTCAACTTGGGCTGCAGTAGTGCTGCGCTAAATTTTGATATGACTTCTAGTTTTAAACATGTAACAATTTATAGGTCTG
>JALPQI010004600.1:0-62108 GCA_025490895.1 Thaumatotibia leucotreta
AACGAGCATCCCCTATTTTTGTTGCTTTTTAGTGTGTGCCTGTGCATGAATGTTGTTTATCATGAACATATGATTTCAGTCATTTTATATTTTTGAGCTTACTGTGTGACTAGATGGATTTTTGTCATGGAAGATAGTCCCGGGATGTTTGTTGTTTATTTATAATTTATAATCGTGCCCTACCCGTGTTCTGTAGATGCGATTGGTGTTAAATCAAACGCATATGTATATACTTAACATGTACAGTTTTCTAAATGTACTGTCGAAGTTTCAATAAAACATCCATTTAAATAATGCCCGAGATTTCCACAAAATACTGAATATAGGACTTGCATTGAAATTTTTGCGTTTTTTACGTATCGATGTATTTTTGCGTATAAAAACACTTTTTGGGCGGCTTTTAACAGAAATGTAAAGCGAAAATTCCGCTCTCGTACTATATTCAACCAATCTTTTGTTGAAATTTCGACTAAAATTTTCATTCATGTCCTCGTAAAATATTCACAAATCTACACTGGAACTATAACCGTAAATGAAAAATAAATAACACTACTCAAACTGGCGACCGATAGACATCTTCGGCGATGGCGGAATAACTTCGACCTTATTAACACGTTCGTCCGAATGTCGTCTATAGACGTTGAAGATTGTATGTTAACAACGAGTTAATTGAAGTTACGGGGCCGAAAGTCGCAAAATTTGCAAAATTTGCCACAAATTCGGGAAGAATAGAAGAAGAGGGGGGGGAGGCTTTTGCACAGCAGGGACACATGGTTCATGATAATTATTAAGTAACGATAGTGAAGTTTATAGTTGCTGATTTCTAAGAATGAACATTTGACAGTTTAGAAATGAGCCTTGTATAATATATGACGTTAAGTCTATCGGAAAAATGGTGAGTCTTACCCATATTAATCCTTCCTTCTCTGCTTTGCCTTAAGGTTGACTGGTAGAAAATGCCTTTTGGCATTAAGTTCGCCTTTTGTACATTAAGGTTTTCTTTTGTACAATAAAGATTAAATAAATTAATTAATTAATTACCTAATAAGGATTTATTTATAACTGTCAAAAATTCATTCTTAGATCTCGCAGACCGCATACTATAGTGTAGTTTTATTCAGTTACAGAACGCAACAAATATAAAACGCAGTATGTTATTATTTTAAACTGGAATACTGCTATTGCGATATTCTGCCGAAAACGTTGCCCGTATAGCTAATATAATAATATTTTGGCGTGTGTATATTATGTCCTAGTCCTGGGTACAGGCCATCTCTCAAATATGAGAGAGATTGGGCTATAGTCCCAACACCGGTGCAAAGTGGATTGGGCGCTGCATATACAGACCTTTGAATTTCGTCGTAGATGTTTGCAGCTTTTCTCAAAATGTTTTCCTTCACGATATTCTTATGTATGAAATATCAGTTGATATTTACGATATTGGCCGTGTGGTGACGGCAGTAAGAATACATTTGTCACCACCCCTACTCTTCCACTAAGGGATTTAAGTGATAGAAGATTGATGATGGGCAGCAGCGTCATCGTAGTGGACACATTACTGCTATCGCCAATCCGCTTGCCCAGCGTAGCGATTATGGGCATTTTCCTTCTAAAAAGCGTCTGTATGCATAGTTAATAGGTGGGAGAGGCTTACGTCCAGCAGTGAACCGAGATAGTTTGATGATGTATGTCTGATATACAGCCAATATTTCAATTTTAAAATCTTTTCAAGTTATTAAATTTACTTTTGACTTGAAGTATACATTTCCTGTATTAAAAACATATTCCATTATTGTATAAATATGGAACATGAAAATGTGAAGCTTAAAATGTTACTCGTATTTCAACAACGGACATTCTTACTTTGATATAGTAAACTGTGGCACTATCTGTAAATTCAGGCGCTTCGTGAATTATTTCGTTACATTTCAGCATCATTTATTACACGAGTTTTTTGTGAAAAAAACAAATTATTGTATGAAATATATTCATTTGTGTTTTTATTACAAAATACTATCTCAGCGAGTCCGAGACAGACTGATCGAGTGATTTAGGCGTCAGCCGGGTTACCGATATGCTTGGGTTTGTACCCCACTTATGACGTTTATGAACTAGGTCGTGTTTCTTTGGTATACGTAGGTTGCCCTGAAAGTTTCGGGAATAGGAAAAAATACGCATTTTAATGAAATAAAAGTACTTTTATTGTTTTTCAAAGTATTCTCCTTTGTGTTTAATACACTTTTTCATTCTCTGAAACCAGTTTTTAAAACAGTTATTGAAGTCTGCTGAAGTGGGGGTTGACAAAATGGCCATTTTATAAGCGTCGACTGCTTCTTCCGCGGTCTGAAAACGCTGACCACGCAACCGATTCTTTATTTTCGGGAAAGTAAAAAAATCGTTGGGACTTAGGTCGGGGCTGTACGGAGGATGGTCCAGTAATTCGACGTTTTCGCCCTTCAGATAGTCGTCTGTTTTCTGAGCGGTGTGAGGGCTGGCATTATCATGGTGTAGTATAATACGGCGGTTAGGGTTAGTTTTTCGCAGTTCAGCAAAAACAATCGGTAAACAAACGCCTATATACCAATCGGCATTGACAGTTCTTCGATCTTCAAGAGCGATAGTCGCCACGTGACCCGATTTGGATACAAACGTGGCTACCATTTTTTTGATCGTGCTGCGAGAACGAACAACTTTTGTCGGCTTCGGTTCGTCTTCGTAAACCCAAACTCGAGATTGGTTTTTCGATTCAGGCTCATATGCGTAAATCCATGATTCGTCACCTGACACAATACTAAAAACGGCATTTGAGCTTCCTCCATTAAATCTTTTTAAAATTTTGCGGCACCAATCCAACCAATCCACCAATCCACCGGGAAAATAACTTCCGCACGCCCAACTCTTGTTGTAAAATAACTTGTACCTGACTCATTCCAATGCCTAAAGTCTCCTGAATCTCCCGATATGTAACATGCCTATCTTCCTTTATCAGTTGGCGAACAACATCGATGTTTTGATCGGTAACGGCCGTTTTCGGTCGACCCTCACGTACGTCATCCGCAAGAGACACACGGCCACGTTGGAATTCCGAATACCACCTGTATAAAATATGGTCGTCTTTGAAGGTGCTTCACTACTAAAAGCAATAGTTAATCGGTCTCCACATTGTTGTTGTGTTAATCCACTTTTAAAGTCATAATAAATCATTGCTCTAAAACTTTCGCGGGACAGCTCCATTTTCACCAGCGACTCAACGACTTTAAAAAACAAGTGGCCAGTGTTTTCGAATAATGAGACTATGCTTGTAAGAAAGAGGTATAACACATGTCAAATATACGTTCCTAAGTATTAAATTCCCGAAATTTTCAGGGCATCCTACGTATGACGTGAAATATTTATAAATTAAGGGTTTTACAGTTACGAGTAAGCTGCTCTGTGTCTGTAAACTCCTTGACCTTGATCCAATATTAAATTTCAAGGATTGTTATAATGCATATAATTAAAAGTTACGATACGAAGTTCAAGTGTTTGATGCGTAGCGTAGCCAGGGAACCATCTTTATGTAATATGAAGCCATCCTCACTGCACACACTGTCTGAGGTCCTATTGCGAACCTCGTAATACGTGAATTTCGAGAATCTGTCTCTGTTACTCTAATGAAGGCTTCATTGGTATGACAGAGACCATTGCTACGATTTTCGGAGTTTGCAGTAGTTTTGTAGGTAAAACAAGGTGGGGTAAGATGAAACGGTTTTTTAATGGGGTAAGATAAAAAGTCGTTCTTCTGGCACAGCATATACAGATAGCTTTTTGTCTTACCCCATTAAAAAAACGTTTCAGCTTACCCCACCTTACCTTACTCAATATCGGAACACGACCAATAGTGTACACGTAAGAGCGTTAGCGTGTTATGGTATACAGGGTGCATTAAAATCTTGCGGTTTCCTCACGAGCACACTGTACCATTCATTGGTTACAAATCATAAGTAGGTAATTATTCAATTTTAAGTCGTCATCGTGGTTAATTCGTTTTGAACGATCAACATGTATATTTATTTATAATTTTATTTATAATCAGCCTTAGAGAGTTGATAAAGGCGTAGCACTCGATTTCAATCAGCTTACCTATATTAATACCATTTAATACTTGTTCTTACATGAAAAGCAAGATAAATTACGCTTGCGAAAATTAAATTCGTCGCCGGCTTATGCTATAGAGGGAGCCCAACCTAGTACCTATACAGCGTGTTAATCTTATACGGGCGATATTAAATCAGACGTACTCTTTGCTATAATTATGAATTAAGACAGATATTTTTATAAGTTACACTTAATAATAACCCCATTTTTTTTCTAAAGAATTACCTAACAGCAATACTAAATAAATATCTTGGGACATCTAACAAGCTAGCCAGCTACATGCTGAGTTGTGACCCTTTTGCGGCAAGCTGTTGTTGTGTACTTATTTGTAAATGTGTATTATGTCCATCGTGTTTGTCATAAATAAATGTTATTTCATTTCATTTCATTTCATAACAAAAAAGGCTAATAATAAATTAATTAACTAGGCTTGTGATGTGGGTACCAAGTGACGATTTATATTACAATAGATAGATACACATAGATACTTAAATACATAGACAGCCACGACCAAGAAACAAATATTTGTGATAAATAAATACACAAATAATGCCCTCGCCGGGATTCGAACCCGGAACCTCCAGCTTCGTAGGCAGGGTCACTACCAACTGAGCTACGGAGCCTGACGAGCAATGTATTGTATAAACATGGTTATACCAATAAGCGATATACGCATTGAAAAGTAAGTACGTACATGACGACGAGCGAGTGTTTTATATGGAATCACGGCCTTCAGGTTATTTTGAATGGATAGCATTTGAACTGTTTTAAGCAAAAAATATATACTTACTTACCTATTTTATTTACGGTTCTTGTTATAGGAGCATTCCATGAAAACATCTACTTTTTGTCGTTTACGTCTCGCTATGGTAGCTACCCTAATAGAATATGCTAGCTTCTAGGAATTACAATCAATCTTAAAACCTAGATATGCTATTATTATATCGTAGCTCAGCTAACTAATTCATGTTATCAAAAGTATTGAAAAGACAGTGTCGCTTACGACACTTTTCATGGAATGCTCCATAACATAATATACGTGAAGAGATTCCCCCGTATAATCTATATTACATAAATATACACATCCTGTATAATTATATTAATTATGTACCCCTCAATAGTAAGGTAATGTTTATTTTACTACGAGTAATTGAGTGTCCTCTGCCACGAGAATGAGAAAAATGTTAACTGCAAATGAATAAAAAACTCGGGGACATTTTCCCGGCCAACCCGCAGTGCAGTGGTTTTACGTGACCGTGTTACCTGTCTCGAATGTATAAAGTGCGGTTCTTTACCCGTATTTTCTTGCACCTTGTATATCTTTTTTTAGGAAATACTCAAGCACAGGTACATCGTTTGTGGAATGTAAAGAATACCTTCTTTTCTTTACAATAATTTTAGCTGCAATTTTGCTTGTATTGATGTACTCGTAGACTGTGTAGGCTCCTTAAATTATACTCAGTTCAACAAAATCCGTCAGTAAAGAAGGCGGCAAATTCAAATTTTCTATAGGAAGCCCACTCTTTGCGCCTACATTTTTTGAATTTGCTACATTTTTACTACTGACGAACTCGTTGGCCAAAGTATCTGTGAGTTAATGAACCTAACAAAATTATTGTATATATCAAAATATACTCGTTCTTTTTTGTAGCAAATTATATTAGACTGCTCATACACCTAATTTATAGGTAAGTATAATTTCCCGCAAATGCGAATACCTAATTTAGTACATTTTTTTTTCTTTCCAGGTAAGTCATCTCATCTTCCGAATGGCAAGTTGTCCCTTAAGACCCATGTGTTGCAAATTGGCAAGCCCCAAATATGCAATAAATGTACCAGGAGAGCAGAGGCACAAGGAATTGCATGGGTAATTTCGCAAGCTCTTTGGGACCCCCGTGGGGTCGCCCCGGGGTTCCACCGTTGTTACTATTGGCTGAAGGAGCCGGCGAGTTAATATTAATGTTTAGTCTCCAATGTAACTTGAGCTACGTGACAATTGAATTGTAGTTGTTATCAAATGAACGGATTCCGCTGGGAATATTTACCCTGTTTTATAACCATTTTAGCTAAGAAAGTAATGACGGTTTTAAAAATTGCCGTATCATTTTAAATCAACTGTTGTTAGTTTTTATTTATATTTATAAACAAAACAACACAATTTATTTACATAGATTAAATCTAACTAATCTACTTAACCTAACCTATATCTAAGATTGGCCCTTGTGGCATTGTACCGAGGATGCTGGCGGCATTTCCTCACTGTATAGCAAGACTGATGCGTTTTGCGAGGAAATCGCCAGCTGTTGATAGTTGTATTTCAAGTAGTTATACAACCACCGCGCACCACACTAGCAACGTTTTAACTTTTAACAGTCTTTTTCAAAGGATAATAAAATTGGAACAGTATCTAGTAATAAAATGTTTAGCGCACCGGGTTACTTACGTTATTTAGTCGATTATTACTCGGCCCACTAAGAAGATGCTCGTCAGACATCATGAGACAGTCAATGGAAACATATCGATAGAGCTATCGTCGTCTTAAATCTTAAATTTCTTGAGTAACTTGGTTCACCAAATAGTTATAGTTCTAAAATTAGAAAACTCTTTATCGTAAGTTGTGAATAATTCAAAACTTTTTACTTCTTCTTGATAACTAGCATTCATTACTGCAGGCTTAGCCAAGATGCCATTCTACAATCGTATACGATAAGTGATAAGTCACGTGACCATAATAATGTGTCGAAATGGTCACGTGACTTTTCGTTCGAATCTGTCATTCACATTTAATTCTTCTGGCTTATCGTATACGATTGCTGAATGGAATCTTGGCAAGGCCTGCTGGTTTGGCTGGCTGCTGAGCTAGGCTTAGACCGAAAGGGCTTGCAATACCGGATTTATTTATATGGGCAACATCGGAATTCCGATTAAAAACCCAGAATTGCAAGCCCTAGGCCAGCTATGCTATTCTATTCACACATTCGCCGCTGCGTTCATCAATGAGCTCGACGACGAGACAGCCTTCACTTCGACGTCGAGCGCAGCGCTGCGAAAAATGGTATTCACTAACGTAGAACAGCTCGTCGTCGAACTGATAGGCGGTAACTCTCGACGCAGTTTAGTTCCAGCTCACGCCGCATTCGTCGCCGAGCGCTAGTGTCGTTTAAAGTGCATTAGTGAATACCATTTTTAGGCTCGATAGCAAGCGCTGACAGCATGGCGGTTTCCTTAGTGAATAACACTGCTGAGCCATCTACTCGTCCCCGATCGCTAAGCGTTGGCAATGCAGCCCCGTAATGGGCTCGTGATTGAATTGCCGTATCTTCACCGCCTCGCCGCTCCGTCGCCCCTGGTATCTATTGAGTTAGTTTACCCGGTGAACGTCCTCCTGGATTCTCTATGGTCCTTTAGGTTAAGCCTTTCACGTTTTTCAGGTCTATTTTGAATGGTTTTAGGCATTCTTAATACGTTTTGGTGTTACTTTCTTGTACTTATCGTTATATACATTGTTGTCCATGTAATTGTTAGCACCTCCTACTTAAGTACGAATAGGTAGGTAGGTGCATGACTAGATTAGTTATCTACAATGGTCTTTAAGAAACGCAATTATTTTAGTACTTCTTAAAATGCCGAGAAAGTAATATTGGATTTGGTATGACTTTGCTAAAGATTAGCAGTATATTCCCGATTTCGCTTCATGGATTTATTTGATATAGTTGCCATGGAAGGTGGAATCATTTTAGCGACATACATCATGGAATGTACTTACCTTCGAAAATTCTACCCTGTATGGCAATAATGTATTAAGCTTTTTATCGACACTTACGACTACCTACTTACAAAAAAGTGTAACCATATCATCATCTTACTACATTGAAACAAGGTGAAAAAGTATACACCTCTTTGTAGTCGCTTGAACAAGGAATAAACTGGTACCTACCTAATAATCAATAGTGACAAACGTTGCCCTCATTCTAAAGCGGAACTCTGCTCTGTAAACTTTAAAATAACTAGCCTTACCCTTCCTCATTTCGAAAGGTTCAACCGACCTCACTCACTTTGACAAACTAGCTAACTGTCAAACTAATCTATTAGACAAGCACGTGTGACTTTAATCCTGCGTTGAGTAGTCATTGGAAGTCATTCCCGATTGTCCCCTTTAGAGTCCGTTTATACTTATTGGATCTGCTAAATCCGAACTGTCTAGTTGTTGCAACCTGGATTAATCCTAGTTGGGATTATGCTGGTTTTCTCGAAACAGTCGACGAGCGACTAGCAACCAGTATTACTCGGTGTCAGGTGCAATTTCTGATTAGTCAATGGGAAGATGAATTACTTTAAAATTTGTAACTATGGTCCGAATCAACGACACCTGTGATTTTCTCAATAATTTGTTTTTATTGGTAGGTATTTAATATTCTAGTTTAAATATGTACGGTCGACTTCTGTGGCGACTGTGACATCATGTCCTGTATGAAATAAATATAATTATTGAAAGTGACAAGACAACATAATGTGTTAAATGTGGTTGGGATTAAAGAAAACCACCATCGGAGGTTACGCCGTATTTGTCAATCTAAGACTTTGTGAATGAAGGAGGATTCTGGTAAAAACTCCAAAAAAACATTCACTTGAGAATTTTGAGGTGGTGTTTATGAAAAGGAGTAAATTATTATTTAAAGAAACTTCGAAGACGAGTAATCTACAATTGCGTAATTTGATAGCTTAAAGAGCTCAACCATTAAAATGAAACTCTTAAGTTCAAGCTTTCAGAATCACATTACAGAATGTAAAAGTGCCCTAAGGGGGGAGAAATTCGGACGATCCATATCATTCGGGGACGAAATTGCCCGTCTGACGAAATCCAGACAAATAATCTAAGGATTACAAATGGAATTAAATTTTTGAAATATTCCACCCGGGGAATTGAAATCCAGGCATTTATTCTTTAGTGTAGATATTTTGCATAGAAATGGCGTCCGTTCGTGATGTCAACTTTTTATCGAGAATATTTTTTGGTTATCTTTCATTCTAGTTGGCATTATTGAATAGTTCTTTTAATTTATGAATTTATGTTGCTTTTACAGGGTTGTGTACTACTTGATTATAATTAAGGAAATAATGAATATTTTGTTTTACTTTTATGATTCTTAGGGCCTGTTTCACATTCTTTGGTTAACGCTATCTGCCGGTTAAAAATAGTATGGTCCCTTTCTTCTTCCAAGTGAAAGAAAGAGATAGTGATATTTTTTAATTGACAAATAGCGTTAACCAGAGATGGTGCAACAGGCAGTTAATGCTGTTAGACAAGCCAACAAGACGTTTACTAACAAGATTTTTGGGTTGTTGGAATGACAGTTTGTTAACTTGGTACTTACTTCATTACCGAAAATTTACTGTACCCTAACGATTTCCGTCTGCTTATACTACCTATACATATATTTTTCTTGTCTCACACCAGGCCAGGAGATACTAAACATATTTTTAGTCGTCGAGTAATTTTGTTTCACTTAGGTCTCGGGTATCTTTTAGAATTTAGCGTTTTGCTGTGCAGACAGCGCATATGATACATTCAAAGACATGGCAATAAATCTTCCAATCACGACTTGCTGAGCCTTTCTCTAAAACTTTGTACATTTTTAACACGTCAACTCCCTGAGACATTTCGGAAAATGTGCATCATTGACTCTACCAATTTTTATCAATATCCAAGATCTGATCCAAATGTCCAAACTTTTTGGGAATTGAACTGCTAAGCGTTCGCTTCTGCTAACCGGTTTCATCCGTCTATAAGAGTATTTTTCTCATTTGCTTAAACAGGAAAAAACCTAATATTTTAGAGAGGATTATTCCGTCTCTTCCCGGCCAGCACACACCCTCATTGTGTCCGCCTCAATCATGTTCGTCTGCTCTGTGAATAAATAATGTGTGGGACGCTGTGGCAGTGACACACAAAAGGCCCCGCTTTATCATCTAACCGGGACGGTTAGAGGTGTGGTTTCTTCAAACTTTATGCCAAACCTTTATTTGAATCTTTTGTATGGGATGTAATAAAAATAATGGGTATCCGTTTAAGGCTATATTCAACATCTTATCCTGAGGAAGAAAAAATAGAGGATGTTTTTTAGTTAAATAGCTTCGGTTTATATCAGATCGATCATCAACTTACGGCAACAGTTCATACAAAATGTGACAGCAACTACTTACGGCAATTTTTTTTTCATCTTAGCAGTAGTACTAAGAAGAAAACCTACATCATTAAAATGTTAAAATTTTTGTTGATTTTATTATATTGTCATATGTAATAGCTTTTTTATGACGAATTAAATCTATTAAAATGCCCCACATCATCAAGCCTCACGGCAAAACCTATTTGAAATAAGCAAAGTACTCTTTCCTTAAGATTTGACATCGGCACGAGATCCTCCCTCGTTCATCCCGTCGTGACGTCACGAGACGCCGCGACGGCGCGTCGCCTCCCAGTTCCACGCCACAGTTTATACTAGGACAGTATGATTATTCTTTTATTATTGTGAGCCTATAAAATCCTAGTGTTGAGCAAAGCCACCCATTTTCTCCACCGCTCTATCCAGAGTCTCCACTGGCCACTTTTTTAAAAAGGAGTGAAGTTCGGCTCGCCGACGCCGAAGAGGTCTGCCGCGTCGCCGAATGGAGATGTCAGACTGCCATTCTGCGGCTATTCACCCGGCATCCGACTGACGTGACCAGCCCAGTCCTACTAGTGTGCTTCCGAGTTACATCTGTAGGCTTATGATGGTACCGCGTCTAATCGTTTGACGGCGTTGCCGTCACGTTCTAACAATTATTGAAGTCGAAAGTGACGCGTAGCACGGTAAATAGACAAATCGGGACCATCATAAGCCACCTGATATCTTATCCGCTTATTCATAAACGTCTTCTAACTTAGCAAGCCGCTAAGTATTGTTTGTCCCTTTCACTTATAGACATATTGTTATAGATAAGACAAAGAGAGACAAACAATACGTAGCGGCTAGCTTAGAGACTTTTATTAATAAGCGGGTTAGTCTGGGAACGCAGCATAGTATTCGGGATTTGGTCTTATAATTTCACTCCTAATATGTTGCGCTCCATTAGTCCATACACGTCATAGTAGTTCATAGCCTATAAGAAATCTCCTGATAATTTAACTGCAAACATGACGTACATTTTTGATTATTTAATACCTATGTGGTATGTTGAGGTTGAGATGCAGTCTGGCAAAAGAGATTAGAAATTAAAAAGTGGCGACGTCTTTATGTTGACTCGTATTCTTTACATTAATAAGAAAAGGACGAGACTACAATGTTTTCAGTTTATAATTCCTGCTTTTTTGTCAGGCTGTGGAACGCTGAAGAGTAGATAGTCTTTAAATGATGTATTTCCAGTAATGAAATTGTATATAATTCTAGTAATTCTATACGATGTCTTTATCACTGTTACTTTCAATAAAAAAAGTCATTCTGTTCCCCATTAAACCCGTACTCTTGTGAAAGTTGTGAATCGTAAAAATACGAAAGTAAGAAAACAAGTAAAATTGCTTTATTACATCTTATTTGAGGATGAAAAAGCCAAAAAGAATGATTGACGCCTTTAACGAGAAAAACTTCAATACTTTTTGAGAACGGCTTGAGCCGGGGCCAACATTATTACGTCAACCCCGATTAGAATGGAATTTGAATTGACAGCTTCGCGTACGTAGTACGTATTTACTTACGTCAATATTTATATCGCCCGACATAAGATGTATGTGAATTACATTAAAATTATGGCTCAATTCCAAAAATTCAATGATTAGATGATTACCTTTGACTTGTTAAGTAGACATACACATAACACAGCATTTAAGTTACAAAAAACTCGAAACTTTTAGAATTGTAATGTTTTTAGTGTAATTTGTAAATAAATGTGTAAGAAATGTTGCTGTCTGTTAGGATTTCTCCCTCCGGATCTCTCGATGCTGTTCCCTAAAGGATGCAAACCGGGAATGTTTTCATTACCGCTTACGTCTTCTGCGGCCCTGGTAACACGGGCGACTGACCAGATCAAGCCCATCAGTCTTGTCAGGATTGAGTGATCTTTTTGTGATTTTTTGTATCCTTAATTACTTATGTATGTACACATACTCTTAACAACATTTGTAACATCGTTTACTCAAAATAGTCTTTCTCCGTTCTATTATTGTATCAAAAATCGAATGCCACAATTTGTCTCGCTCTTTCGCTAAGATTCCAAAGAGCGAAGGGAACGCCTCCCGTATTTTTTTTTTCTTGTCTCACGCTATGGGGTGTGGTTCTAAGATGGGATCACATACAAACCACCATGGCATTAGCTTTGTTATATCTTACGCATTTCTGGTGCTCTGGTCACGTGTGCATTGAAGCGGATTAGATTCAATAGATTTTTTTAAATTAATCAGTATCGACATTTGATATCCATTATAATAAATGGAATGTATGATAGTTAAATTCATACCACATCCCATCACTCCGTAAAGGGTTATCATTTTGAACCACAACTACCAGGAGCCCATAGAACGAAGGCGTCTATTACGGCTAGCTATAAAAACACAGGTATGCAAGCTGCGGCAGCCATTTACGTCGTGTTTGTTCTGTAAAAAGCCGCGGGAAGTTAGGCGGGCCATTCACGCCGACCCGACCGATCGTTTAGTTCTATGGCGTCGTTGGCTGAAAGAAACGGCACAACTTAGATAGCCCAGCTTGGAAATCTGCCAAACGCAAGTTAATACTGGACAGGTATTCTAAAGTTTTTCATATAGAATTGAACCCAAAAATTGTGCTGGTATAAAACTTTGTGACAAATGCGACACCGAATTCAATTCGCAATCAAATTGGCAAGAAAATACATAAACCAAACAAAAAGCAATTCGCAAGCCCATCTCCGTCGCACAGAGGACACTTAATTCAATAAAACCGAAGATATAATACCCTGTCGTGCAATAAAACTTTACACAGTGTTACCATTTCCCCTAATGGCTTAACTTACGTACGTGGACGGAACAAATAAAACGAAACCAGGAGTGCAGATAATACAAGGAGATGGGTAATGAAAATAATCTTGAAAGTTTTTTAATTATCGCGCGGGACGGGCGCTTGCCGCGCTCCCCTGAGCGCTCAGAAATGATTTATGTCTATTGTTCGCTTTTACTAGACTAGATAGTTTTCTTACAAATGATACTATGTAACCGTCTTTGTCTGTATGCTTGTTATTGAATAATACTTAAGTTGAACAAAGTCAGTAGGGATCATCAAGTAGGGATGGAATAATATTCCCAATGTAAACATTGGGAATATCATTATATATTGTCAAGTAAACTTGACAGTTACGATTTGCTATTAGCATTGAAAGTAGCTTTTTGTAAAATGTGAAAACAACATTGTTGTGTTGCTGATATGTTTACACATGGTATATTTTATCGATTCAATTTTGCAGCTAAAGATAAAACAATGAGGTCAGAGCATAATTGACGCTGGAAAATTCAGGAAGGCTTTGGATTGGTTTGTGTAGAGATTTACATACAAATGAATTGATGTAAAATGTACATGAGCGACAGGACATGAACTGTTTAGCATGCATCTAGACCAGGGCAGCAGGAGCGTCGAGAGGATCGGATTAGCATTCTCATTCACCAGGTTAACATAACATGAACAGGGTTAAAAGTTTGTTAGCGAGAATGTAATGGCTTCGCGGAGATATTGCAAATACACGTATGAATCTTTATCATATCGACGAAGCAAAACGGAGGTCTCTGTCTCAACTGAAGTAAAAAGTATTTCAAATATAGAGTAAGGGTTAAAACAATTCTTTTTTGGTTTATTCGAAAAATTTGCAGGACATGCTTATGAACATTTTATTAATTCCTATTTATTCAAAAGATGATTGACGAAACAAGCTGGTCACTGGTCATTGAAGCACGTTCGATAAGTAAGCAGATAAGTTTCGGATTCAGTTTTTTTTTTAGCTCAAATCAGAGCCATTATATTCCTAAAGTTTCTAAACACACAACTGACTGACTCTCATTCTTATATAGTCGGGGAGCTAAACTTTAACTTGTTCGAGAAAATTACATTAAATCCTACAGTATATTTATTTCAGGAATATGATAAAACATCGTTTTGTGAATATATGAATCTAATTATCCCTGATAAATGTGTGGAGGTTTTTTCATAAAATCAATATTAAGATTTACTTGTTTAATGAAAAGAAACAATAAATCCTACAGTAGGGATTTATTATCCGAGGGGCCTAACTGAATATTTAAGACAATATTTTAAAAAGTCACCACTGAATAATCGTAGATATAGTCAGAAAAAATAAAATTATTTTTTTAATTCATAACAATCAAATAGAAATTAAACAAATGGTGATTTTTTACTATAATGACCCGACAATTATTATACTCATCCAAAGAAAAAATTACGTCAGTGACTCAATGCTATTTTTTTTACAGTTTTAACTGATTTACGTGCAGGCGCATTAATTCTACATTTTATTTTTTTAATGTACCTCTTGTCAATAATTTGTTGTGGCACAATACCAAAAAATTGCGCAAGATTTTGTAAGTTATATTTTTTATCAAATAAGGAAAAAAAAATAAGGTATAGTCAATGACGTTTAAATAGGTAGACACCCTGTGCGGAACAAGAATATCAAAAAACATGGCACAATATGGCATGAGCTGATTTTGTCCGGTTGATGATAATATCGCTTACTGCTTATTTACTTTAGGATACAAAATTCGTAGAAACTTGTGCTTAATGCCGTAAACATTAAGTGTCAAATCTGCACATTGAAGTCTTATTTAAGTAAAAACTTTTCAAACCTATGATTCTATTTTAATTATGATTAGACGTTATCTGACAGCTCCTGACGGTTGACATCTAAAATGAACAGAGAATGATGGGAGTAGCTTTATTGGTAATTTAAATAATTGTCGTCTGTCACAATGTACACGTATGTGAATTAGGAAGTAGAAAATATCAAAAGAAATATGTTTATTTACAGCATAATATTTGTCATTATTCGCTTCTAAGTACTAAATAATGCTACTTATGCTAGTATTACATTGTAGTAGCTATAGTGAAACCAGGTCAATTAGGACCTGAGGACATGGATAATAATATTTTTCTACTACTGTTTTTTGACATTAACACAAATAATAACCTGCATAATAATTGGTCTGAAGACAAAGACTCTCTATGCAACAAAAACAAATGGTTTTTTTAAGTAAATAAATACTGGCCATGCGACCATTTTAGAGAAAATAATGTGAAACTTAGCTAAACGAATTAACTTACATACGTTAAAGACAGGTTTAGCAGTAGCTACAAGCTACAATTCGATGCAATCCTTTGCTGGTGGTATATATTTCAAATACCGGAAAATGAGCGGAGCATACGACACTCGCGTGACTAGGCTTATAGTGTGCGTCACGTCGATCTCGAGCTATAATATTGGTCCATAGTACCTAAACGTCGCTGAAGATTATGTGGGAATCTCTAATTAAAATATATTAATAAATACCTGATACTATAAATTCGCTACTTATACAACTTAAGTAATCAATACAAAGTAAAATGATTTGCCGTAGCTGCATTTTTTTAATCGTCTGACGTCACCATACATTTCTTTTGTAATTTAAAAATTACGTTTTGGGTACCATAAAATAAAAATATTATTGACCTAATACTGACTCCTCACATTTTTGTTCCATGACATGTCATTTTAAACTAACAAATTAAATTAACTAAAACCATGAAAATACGAGGAATACTCGTAAATGCTCTTATATTATGCATAAAATACACCAAAAGAAGTATATGCCATCTTTTTTCCTGACTTTCGCATTGTTTTTTCGCAGTTCTTCGCGGCACATTTTGTCATATTGTTGACAGTCACTACTCGCGGCCCAAAGACGACTAAGCGGCAACTAGCCGCACTGTCATAATTTGCAGCTTAATTTTTGTGCCACTTTTTCCGGCGGACTGTGTATCCCGTTATTATTGTAAATCTATGGGTATAGTTTTTTTTGTATAAGCTTTACGAAAAAACTGGGGATTTTTTTTCCTTAATTATAAATCATCTGAAACAATAGAATGGATGCATAATCTCGTGGGTAGAAATTATTGAACGTGCTGTTCCAATTATTGACCTTCAAGTCCTCGACTGGATGAGAAGCTCTCGCGCGGCACTGGGGATTATTGCATGGTGTGAATCTGTATACCCTAAATATTCATTAGAAAAAGCTTCCGAAACTGTAGGATTTAATGTGATCAAAAACTTTTCTTCCCCCGACTAATAGCAAAATACCTAATTACAAATGTAAGAATTAGATCGCTGTTTGCTTATCGGTAGCACACGATTGGTTACCCCTCTGAAACCGAGAGCGTATCATGCCAATCCGATCCATATTTAATTTCAATTCGATCTGGGGTGCAACAGCTCCCGGCTGAAAACCATTTGATAATGGGGAAATTAATTTCCGAAATGGGATTTACAGCTCCAAGTGTCATATAAGGGAGTTGGGGAAATGGGGCCTGCTTGAATGACTAGACTAAGTCGAGAATGTTAATTTTGCTGTGTGAGTTCGTATCGCATTATTATACGCCGTATTTGAAGACTGTCTGGTACTGGATTCTTGAAAGGTTTTCGCATAGTTGTTACCCTATTAAATCATCATCATCATCATCATATCAGCCGAAAGACGTCCACTGCTGAACATAGGCCTCCCCCAAAGATTGCCACAATGACCGGTCCTGCGCCACCCGCATCCAGCGGACTCCTGCGACCTTCACCAGGTCATCGGTCCACCTTGTGGGGGGCCTACCCACGCTACGCCTTCCGGTACGTGGCCGCCACTCAAGAACCTTCCCGCCCCAACGGCCATCGGTTCTACGCGCAATGTGCCCCGCCCACTGCCACTTCAGTTTAGCGATTCGGAGAGCTATTTCGGTTACTTTGGTTCTGCTGCGGATGGTCTCATTTTTAATCCGATCACGCAGAGAGACTCCTAGCATAGCCCTCTCCATTGCCCTTTGGGTGACTTTGAGCCTTCTTATGAGGCCCATTGTAAGCGGCCACGTTTCAGTACCGTATGTCATCACTGGCAACACACACTGATTAAAGACTTTCGTCTTCAAACACTGCGGAATATTGGACGAAAATATGTGTCGTAGCTTCCCGAACGCTGCTCAACCGAGTCGGATTCGACGATTGACCTCTTTCTCGAAGTTGGACCTACCTAACTGAATAGTTTGCCCTAGGTATATATATTCGTCTACAACTTCGAGTGTAAAGTCTCCGATTATTACGGGAGTTGGTGCTACATGGGAATTCGACATGATTTTCGTCTTATCCATGTTCATCCTAAGACCAACTCGCTCGGAGGCTTTACTGAGGTCAACGAGCATAGTACTTAAGTCCTCCAAGGTCTCAGCCAAGACTACTATATCGTCAGCGAATCGAAGGTGAGTGAGGTACTCGCCGTTTATGTTGATACCCAGCCTTCTCCAGTCCAGAGTCTTAAAGACATCCTCCAGTGCAGCGGTAAACAGCTTAGGGGAGATAACATCCCCTTGCCTAACTCCCCGCTGCAGCAGAATAGGTTTCGAGCTCTGGTCTTGGAGTCGGACTGACATTGTGGCGCTCTCGTATAAACACTTCAACACCTCGATATAGCGGTAGTCGACTTGGCACCGTTGGAGAGACTGTAGTACTGCCCATGTTTCGGTCGAATCGAAGGCTTTCTCGTAGTCCACAAACGCTAAACAGAGGGGCAGGTTATATTCTTCGGTCTTCTGTATAACCTGGCGAAGCGTATGGATGTGGTCTACGGTACTAAAGCCTCTTCGGAAACCGGCTTGTTCGGGAGGCTGGAAGTCATCAAGCCTGCGTGCAAGACGATTCGTAATGACTCTTGAAAACAGCTTATAGACATGGCTCAGAAGTGAGATGGGTCGGTAGTTCTTCAATAAAGCGTTGTCACCTTTTTTGAAGAACAGTACCACCACACCTCTGTTCCATGCCTTTGGCGTTCTCCCTTCCAGTAAGACGGAATTGAACAACTTCTGAAGGGCCGTAAGGATCGGTTTACCACCCGCCTTCAGAAGCTCAGCTGTAATTCCGTCCTCCCCAGGCGCCTTGTTATTTTTGAGCTGTTCAAGAGCCATTCTAATCTCGCACAGGCTGATGTCCGGGATATCTTCTGTATAGTGTCGGGTCAGTCTAGCTCTGAGGTCTTCCGCTAGATCAACTTCGGGTCTGCTAGTTGACGTGTACAGCTGTCCATAAAAACCCTCTATCTCACTCAGCAGCTCAGATCTGGATGTGACGATTCTACCATCCTCAGTCTTTAATTTGGCGAGCTGGCTTTGCCCAACAGACAGATCCCTTGCAAAAACTTTAGAGCCCTTGTTCCGCTCGATGGCTTCTTCTATACACTTGGTACGGAATTGGCGCATATCGCGTTTGAGGGACTTAGAGATCTGTCTGTTGAGCTGCCGGTATAAAGTCGCATCAACTGAGGATTGTAGAACCAGTTCACTTCTTTTTTCCATTAGCTTCTGAGTGGAGTCTGAGAGCTTTCTGGTCTTATTTGTCCGCTGGGTCTTAAAAAACTTAGGCCCAGCGCTATGGACAGCTTCCACAAACCCGTCGTTGAATACGTCCACATCATCGCCTAGGCAATCGAAACGGTTTTGGAGTTCCAACTGAAAGCTCTCGGGGTTTTGGAGATGGAGTGCAGGACGGAGCGTAGACTTCATCAGTCGCGAGCGTTCTAGCTTAGGACATATATTCAACGTGCCTCTTACCAGGCGGTGATCGCTACCGGTTTTAACCGTACTGATCACAGAAACATCGTTGAATATATGTCTCTTCGTCGACATGATGAAGTCGATCTCGTTTTTAGTTGCACCGTCGGGACTCATCCAAGTCCATTTTCTGTGCTCGCGTTTCTTAAAGAAGGAGTTCATCATGTAGAGTCCCTCCTTCTCCAAGAAACCAGCCAGCAGATGGCCCCGGTGGTTCCGACGTCCAACCCCAAATTGCCCCACCCTCAGTTCGTCACCATCTCTCTTGCCCAGTTTCGCGTTGAAGTCCCCCATAACAACGGTGAAGTAGGTTCTGGAGCTATGCATGGCTTTTGAGATATCATCATACATAGCCTCCACCTCGTCGTCGGAGTGTGTCGAAGTCGGCGCGTACACCTGTATGACCTTCAGCGAGTATCTCTCAGATACTCTGAGTATAAGGTACGCCACCCTAGCCGACACACTCTCGATCTTCACCACGTTGTTTACGAGGGACTTGTGGACGATGAACCCGACACCTCCCTGGGACTGTTGGTCGCCCTCCCGGAAATAGAGGAAGTTGCCGGACTTTAGGATTATCGTGTCCTCGCCCTCTCTTCGGACTTCTGACAATCCCACAATGTCCCAACGCAACTTGCTCAATCCTTCCTCCAGTTCCACTAACTTTTCGTCGGTCCGCAGTGTACGTGTGTTATAAGTTGCCAGGGCCAGAGGTCGTCGGTGGTGGTAGCCGGATCTTTGCCGGAGATTCTTAGCACCCCTGACCCCGCTAGCACCCTGGCCGCTACCATAACCAGGGCACCGGGGGTCGCCGGAACCTCGGGGCCGCGGCCTTTTTTGTGCTATCATTTTATTTTGGGGGGTATTTGCCATAATCGCCACGCTTGGCATGCGGGTTGGCGATCGCAGTGTCTCCACCGCACTTTAGGGACGCTGCTGCCCATCCCCCGGTGGTCTTGGTCGTAGTTTTCAAACATACCCGGGTCAAGTGTATGATCAGTAACACTTTAGTCCCTTAGTCGACTCCTACGACACCCACGGGAAGAGTTGGGGTGGTGACAAATGTATTCTTACTGCCGTCACCACACGGCACCCTATTAAATATTAAATAAATAAAATGTCTAACCTCAATTTAAGGCTTGTTAATGTGGGTACCAAGGGACGATATACAGGTCGTCCCAAAGTTATGGGACATGAAGGGGAAGTACCTTAAATATCGTAGATAGGATATTATGCTGACAGACTTTATTTTATTTTGAAAATTAAATAATACTGCATTAAAAAAATCCAAAAAAATTTTGCTAATTTTATGATGTCATTCATTAGAAAGAATGGATAAAAAAATATCATTTTTTATTAAGAAACATAGTATCTAAAATTTAAAGAATAACCAAACAAGTTTGGTTCAAAATTCGAAAAAAATTGCAGTTGGTTCGATTTCCGGGTGAAGCAAGTAATTTTTTGAAAAACTTTGAATGCATTATTACAAAATTTTAAAAATAACAATAAGTCTTCTTTCAGCACACTATCTACGATATTTAAGGTACTTCCCCTTCATGTCCCATAACTTTGGGACGCCCTGTACATATTATTAATAGGATAAAAACTGGACGAATACTCAAAAGCACTACTTCATTCAAGTGATGTTTATTGTTCAAATTTCAACAGCCAAAAGAGACAGAATTAAATAAAACCAAGCTTATATAACCTTTGCGAATGACTAATTGTAACTGAACGAATGGTTGAATGATGTCACTAACGCCGTGTTTAGACGATGATTAACTTGTACCAAAAATTGGTTCAAATGATTTACTAATTAAACAAAAGTGACACCGGCGCTGAGTGACATCAATCAAGATATTTGTTATATTTTAAATTAAATTCTACTACACTTTTCTTATAACTAACATTCGGCTTTTCCTGACATAATTATTACGCCCTCGTAATTACAAAAATATATTACACTTATAATAGAATATTACATCAAACATTGTTTATGAGGGTAGTTCTGTTTACGCTTAAGAATACAACGGTATTAGAGGGTACTACTTACCTAAAATGCTTATGAATATCATTATGGCTAAATACACTATAATGCATGAAATAATTATTCACACGATTACTTTGACTAAGTCACAATCTTATTTAGAACATGAGTATTTGTGAGAATATTAATTACACTGTACAATCTTAACTCAGTGCTACTTACAAAAATGGTGAAGTGGAACGTTAACATCATTGGTGCCAGTGAAAGTGATGTGTTATGATAAGATTGAGATGTGAATGAAAACAAATACTTAATGAAGAATTTTAACATAATTTGGTACACAAATACTTCCTGCCCGGCCTTTCCTGACCTGCCATTTACGGCCCCGTAATAAAAATAATACAGTTTCATTTTTAATCATTGTATTTAATATGTACCTACGTAAACGTTACAGTACACGTACAGTTAATGTATATTACCTATTGGGACACACCCGTGATATATGTAGATTTTAATTTGTAATGATTGTTTTATACGTAGACATTACAGGACACACACAGTTAATGTATACGTATTGGGACACACCCAACTGTGATCAATATATCCAATAGATAATCAAGAATCACCTTAACACACCATTAGATATAAATATTATGTATAATTGCATATAATTTTTTTTTTTATAAATATTACCAACGGACACACCAGGATGGTAATAAGTATTAATGTTATTTTAAAATTGACTGTAAATCAAACTGTTTTATTTTATTTATTTTTTTCAGCTGAACACCAGGTATGTGTTCAAAATCATTAGTATCATATTATGCTTTATGCTTAACTTTATGATTACATTTTATTAACCATATCAATTATGAAAATAGTGATAACGACATATTATTATATGTGACCTATGAATAATTATCAATAGTATTACAAGCTCAGATCAGATCTGTACTTAATTATTATGAAATAAGGACATGATTACATATATGCTCACCATAATTAAAGATTGAACTCCTATAAACACTGTAATATATAAATAAAGGAATCGAATTGTAATGTTGTTTTATTATAAATATTTATGATAACCTATTTAATACTGACCAAGCATTTATTGGAGTTCATCTTCGTCATCGCTCATAGACTGTACAACGAACTTTTTCATTTTATCAGCTGCAATAACATTGTTATATTTTCTACCACGAGTGTTTAAAGATGTAACCCTATAGCGGTCATTACCATACACTTTTATAACTTTATAGGGTCCTGCATATTTATCGACTAATTTACCACTAGTAAGGCCTTTCTTTATTATCTTGCGTTGTACTTGCACTAAGTCTCCTATTTTATAGTTAATGCTAGGTAATCTATTCTTATCATACCTAGCCTTACTTTTCTGTGAAACATGTACTGTATTATTTTGGGCTTGAGCTCGTAGTTCAGGCAAATTAATACTAGGTTGGTCTTTGTTTGTTAAATCAATTTCAAATCTAGGTTTAAAACCGTAAACCAATTCAAAGGGGCTCTTTTGTGTAGTGCTGTTAATAGTGGTATTAATTCCCCGTTCGACCTTCGGCACATATTGCTCCCAGTCATCATCATCATTTTCACCAGTATAAGCTATCAGAGATTGCAGAATCGTACGGTTAAAGCGTTCGACTTGCCCGTTGGCTCGTGGGCATGCTACCGCGTTAAGAATATGGCGTATGTGCTTCACTGTGCAATAACTTTCGAACTCATGACTTGTGAAAGCCTTTCCACGGTCGGTAATAATGCGAGTAGGATACCCAAATGCTCTAGAAAGTAGATTTATAGTAGAAGTGACATGTATGGAGCAAGTATTTGGTACCGGTTGCAACCAGGTAAACTTTGTGAATCCATCAACCACAACTAACAAATAGGTATTTTTATTTTTAGACAAACAAAAAGGACCTAAATGGTCTAAATGCCAGGTATGCCATGGAGTGCTACCTTTTTCAATAGGATTTAAGTATCCACGTTGTTTACCTGGAGGCTTTTTTGCAAATTGGCATGAAATACACGACCGGACGTACTTTGTTACAAATTTCCGCAATTTCTCAAACCAATATTCGCGTTGAATAAGTTCTATGACTTTGTTTTCATTTAAGTGGCCATTGTCATCATGAAACATCTTTGTTACTCTCCAGCGAACCGATTTAGGTATAACAATTCTACAATCTGAACCTACTTTTTTATACAAAATGTTGTCTTTTACCAAATATATATCTTTGTAATTGGGAGATTTTATATTTTTAACAATGTTTTGAATTTTCGGATCGTCCCACTGAACAGCTGTAACCCAGTTTTCTTCAGTAATGTGATGTAAAGGAAGCGGATCGCGACTGAGCGCGTCAACGTGCTGCATTTGCACTCCCGGCCTATAACGTACCGAAAAATCAAAACATTGTAGTTCAAGCCACCAACGTCCTATCCTTGGTAACATGTCTTTCTTAGTCCACGTAGTACTAAGCGCTTGACAGTCTGTGTACACTACAAAGGCTTGTCCTAATAAATATACTCTAAATTTTCTAATACTTAGGACTACCGCCATGGCTTCCAACTCATAGGAGTGGTATTTTTTTTCAGTATCAGAGGTTTGCTTACTGAAATACGCTACTGGTTTTAAAGAATTATCTGGTTGTTTCTGAAACAAGATACCACCAACTCCATGACTGGATGCATCAGTGTGCAATTGCGTTTCGTACGACGGATTATATATAGCCAACACGGGTTCACGAGTTAAGGAGGTTTTAATGTCTGAAAATGCTTTTTGCTGGTCATCACCCCATTGCCATGGCTGATCTTTTTTCAATAACATAGAGAGTGGTGAGGTGCGACTGGCAAATGACATAATAAATTTTCTGAAGTAACTGGCAAGACCAATAAACCTCCTTAAGTCGTGTACATTTGAGGGGACTTTAAACTGGCTCAATGCTTCTACTTTGTCTGGTGACGGCCTAATTTCACCTTCTGATATTATATGCCCTAGATAATCTATGCTGGACTTTAAAAATGAACACTTATTACGTCGCAATACGAGTCCAAACTGACTTACAAGTTCTAAGGTTTTCTCAAGGTGGTTGAACGCATCTGTAACAGATTTTGAAGCTAGTAAAATGTCGTCAATATATGCCGTCGCGAAATCAAATCTAGATTGGTCTAACATCATATTCATGGCCCTTTGAAAAACCGCTGGACCGTTGGCTAATCCAAAAGGCATTTTTTTATACTGGAATTGACCAAATGGGGTTACAAAGCTAGTGTATTGTCTGCTATCGGGATGCATTTTGATTTGGTGATACCCTGCTGCTAAATCTAACTTTGTAAAAAATTTATCTCCACTTAACCTATCCAACTGATCCTGTATTACCGGTAGTGGATATCGATCCTTCTTTGTGATTTTATTTAGTTGACGGTAATCCACACACATTCTATATTCGCCGGATTTTTTTGCCACTAATATGACTGGGCTAGCGTATGGGGAGTTACTGGGTTCAATCACATCTTTATCAATAAGGTCTTGTACCATGTTTCGAACTACCTCTTGTTCCTTAAGGGACATTCGGTATGGTCTATAATAAAAAGGGACGTCAGTTGTTAGTTCAATTTTCATTTCTACGTTACATTCAGCTACTGTTGGTCCAGAGTAATCATCAAAGCAATGACTATATTTCTGTAATATGCTATCTAACCGGGAAATATCGTTACCATCCAAGACAGTTTGTTTGCTTTCTATTGGGTCTACTACTTGCCCTCGAGCTATACAACGTTGTGAGTACATTGTAAGCGGTTGACTTTGTAAATTAAACACGTTTAGGTAACCTACATTACCGCATACTTCTGTTGTTTGTTCTGGAATATCTACTTCTTTACCTAACTCCCTATGTTCAGAACGCTTAACCTGTACGGTGTCCGTATCAACATTTTCGTCAGTATAAACGATGATTCGATTTAAGCCTTGAACTATCACCGTATCATGAGGAATTTTAAGCTCAATTTTCGAAATAGAAACTTCAGCGCAAGCAAATGGAAGCTCTTGGTCGGTTGGAGTGGTTGGATCGTTCGTCCTAGTGAATGTCAAAGATTCAGTAGTTTTAGTCAAGCAAACTCCAGGCATTTCACTAAATGCACGACCTACAATCATATCGGTTTCTTGTAACTCATCCCGTACTATGAGAACTGAAGTGTTAACAAATACTCCATCTACCCCGAGATTTAGTACACCTTCGCCAAGAGGAGTTATAATTTGACCACCATATCCCTTTATACTGGTACTTGATTGTGCTTTGAATGATAGTGAAATCTTATTCGCTGCTGATAAGGTGATAGTATTACAAGCACTACCTAAATCGATATATGCGGTCAAATTATGTCCGTTGGCGCCGCCTGTCTTGTGATATTTGCGGTAACCCTCATCTATTGGTCTAATATTGTACATTTTAGATTTTTTATCGCGGTTATCTTCAGGCTTTGCACTATTGGTGGAGGTAGCAGAGGAACCTATTTTTTGCTTTAAACTATAGCATTCCTCATGAGTATGACCTGCTTTATTACAATGAGTGCATTTTTTTGACATATTGCAATTTTCGGTTTTATGCCCTAGCTTACTGCAAACCCCACAACGAAAATTATTTCTACATTGCGAGGACACATGACCCCTTCGACTACACGTGAAACATTTTGGTCTGTTATCACTAATTAGCTCAATAGTTTTGGCGGGAGCTGGCAAGTCGTTAGCCGAATCAGTTAAATAAGTCAATAAGCTACGCGTATCCCTACACCCTGTACCACGAGCTCCGGCCTTTAACAATGGGTCACCTAAGGTAAAAATAATGACATCACATATCATATCATCATTAAGCCGACATAATTTACCTTGGGAAAGTTTCTTATAATAGAAATCAATTACCCGTTCATCCTTGCGTCTGTTGACTGTCACCAGGTCGTGTAGCTTGGCCGCCAGACCCCGTCCGGCCGGGAAGAAATCCACCAGCTTTTTCTTCCATTCCGTCCAGGAAAGTGTGATGTCTTGCAGATGCCCGAACCACAGTAGAGCGTTGCCTTCTAAACTCGCAGTCATGTGGTAGATGAGAGTCTTCTCGTTCCAGCCGTAGATATTTGCGAGCGACTCCAGCCGATGTAGCCATGCGTGAACAGAAAAAGTGTTGGAATTACCATCAAATTTGGGCACGTTATCGGGCTTCCCAATGAACCTAACATTATTCCCAAAATCTAAGATAGACGGGCTACTTTCATTGCCTTTTGAAGCATTGTTCTCAATTGGCTGATAGCCCTGGATAGGCATACTTGGTACTAATTTATCTGCAGCTAGAACAGACGTGTTTAAATCGCAGATCTGGGGTATTAAAGGTGTAACACACGTGGTTGAAGCCACCGCATTGTTTGGAGTTGCATTAGATTGACACGTGGCAATTTCACTTTCAATCACAGGAGGGTTACGATTAATCTCACTTGACGTACCTGCTGTAACAGTTTCCCGTGTGTTGCTCCTTCCTTGTTCAAGTAATTGTTCCAGCATGTTCTCCAACCGATCTAGTCGTTCTTTGTTGTTGGGTAGCCGTGATTTTCGAGGCCTTTTAGCGGGTGGAACCGTGACTTCTTCCGCTTCTGCTATGCTATCGATGCTACGTCGACGTCCGGATCTCAACCGCTCAGATCGACTACTCATTTTCAATGCGTTTGTCAAAACTAGGATACGAAGCGGTACTAGCGCGTGATACTAATTCAATAACGAGCACTTCTGATATATTAATAGGATAAAAACTGGACGAATACTCAAAAGCACTACTTCATTCAAGTGATGTTTATTGTTCAAATTTCAACAGCCAAAAGAGACAGAATTAAATAAAACCAAGCTTATATAACCTTTGCGAATGACTAATTGTAACTGAACGAATGGTTGAATGATGTCACTAACGCCGTGTTTAGACGATGATTAACTTGTACCAAAAATTGGTTCAAATGATTTACTAATTAAACAAAAGTGACACCGGCGCTGAGTGACATCAATCAAGATATTTGTTATATTTTAAATTAAATTCTACTACACTTTTCTTATAACTAACAATATATAATAGATAGATACATATAGATAAATACATAGACAGTCACGACTGAAGCACCCGGAACCTCCAGCTTCTTAGGCAGGGTCACTAGCATCTAGGCTACAGAGGCTGACAGACGTATAAACGGCACATATCTAAGTACTTACTCCATTTAGCCAATACACATTGATCGTGCGTTATTAGTGGCCGAGTGTTGACAGACTAACTTTAATTCGGGTACGTTGCGCATCGCAGTACAAACACTATCCATCAGTTAATGGGATAGCTAGAGAAGTGCTGCGAATAAATAAAAAAAATATGCTAAGCGCTGAAATGTCTTAGATAAGTAAATTGTTGAAATCACTCTAATTGCTTCGATTCCCTGCCTAGTTCAAGATGCTAATAAGGTCTCTACTTCAAGTAGTCATTTCGATTTCTTACAAAATTTATCCCAAACCGAACAAAAATGTCAAACACCGTTCAAAAGTTACCTGTGCCAGTAAATTTCTAGCAGGAGAGCAACAGACGGATGGAACTTTGTCGATTCTGCTGAAGTTGGATAGCAAAAGATGCCTTCAAATCAGAAACTCTTGCAAGCCGAGTGGCCGCCGTCGACTCAGGCAGATAAACTGTTTCGAGTCGAACTAGGTCAAATACTAAACAACATAATATCCTAAACTGGCTAAATCCCAGGTATAATAATAGGCAGGTAATAATGGGCGTACCTAATACTCAATAATCCTTGCACTTTTGACGGCATTTCTTGTTTAAGTATTTTTATTCTGTCTTTATAAGATATCAAGCGCAAATTAAATTGCCCTCAGATATAATATGGATCGCCTTCGTTGCTTCAAAATATCTGAGCACGCACTCTAATGCCATTAGAATAGAGGCCTGAGTACGTAGACAAAATAACGATTAGTAACGTTTTATAGTTTTCTCCGTCTGTCATACTTTACTATTATCTATCTTCGAATAGTACCGTACTATATTACTTGTAAACTTTATCATCAACCTAACGCTTGAGTACAACCTAATACCTATATGTTTTCACAGTAAACAAGCCAATCAAAATTACACAAGTGCTATCATCAAACCTGATACTCTATTAACCGAGCCACGATCCCCTAGCGAATTAATTACCAACACTAGAGTTACATAATTAAACCCGACATTCATATGACATTTACCCTTAATACAGGTGACTTTTGCAAAATGTCAAAGGTTCAGTTTTAACGAGCCTCAGGAGAGCAATCGCTCGCCATTCATCTGCGCTAATTGAAAGCAACTCGGCTGCTCTAGATCTGAAACTCTTCAAACTGGCAACTCTCGGCAAGATGGACGATCCCGGATCGCGGGCAATTGCCCATTGCCCGGCAGAGATTGATTGCCCCGCTTTAACCAAGATAGCGAGAATAAGCCACGCAAGATGGGCATTTTGGGTGGAAATACAAATCAAAAGTAGGACGAAAGAGATTCTTACCTTTTTGAGCGGGATCTTGAACATTCCACCTCATCTCCAAAAAGATTGTACTTACTGATTTTCGTATCTGCGACACTCACTTGACGAAAGTAATGTGACATTTTCATGAAATGATTGCTGCAAATCCTAAGTTGAAAAAATACAGCGACGAATTGTAATTTGATGGTAGACCCACTGTACGAAATACTGTTTATCTAGAGTGAGAAGAGTAGTCAAGTGTACGCATAAAGGCGCCATAACTCACGCACCGAGTTTACCCCACGACACCATAAACCAGAGCAAATAAAATGAAATAACAATGGAACTTGTTACGTAGACCGTAAATCCGCGTTGATATGCCCCGTACATTAAATAAAGAGCGCCAGAAGGTTATGAGGCCCGTGAACCGGTTATAAAAATGGTGATTTTATTGGGGTCGCGCACTATCAAGGAGGTTTACGAAAGAAAAACGTTGCGCAAGCCCAGGTGAAATTTCTTCGATAAATAATACTGCCCGCCCTTTGCTCGCGATACGTGCCCGGATTTCTGCAAGTCTGGCCGATCCCGCGACCGATGTTTCTTATCTTATTGCGATGTGATTTCCTTTATTCGCTCGATAAAAGCGAAACCCTCTGGAAATAGCAACGATCAGCTTCCAATTAAAAGAAAGTTTCCAGGATTCGCTCACGGAGGCGCTTTTAAAGAAGCGGATATGGCGGCTCGAGCGTCGATAACGTAGTTCGTAATTGCAGAAGTGTTCAAAGACGACCAACGCGACGTGTCGACGCGGCGTCGGCAAAAACGTTCGTGGGAAACTTTCATTTCGCCTCGATCCGGGAACAATTTGCGGAACGATGATTTACCGGGTCGCTATTTGTCGGTATCCCTGCCCCGCCGATCGCTGACGCGAATATTCGGACGGAGATATTGTTAACCGAGCGTTCGGAAAACTCTCCTTAATCTTGGTAATAAACGTCCCCTGGGAAATGTAAGTTATCTCCATAAATAGTGTCAGAGGATGATTAATATCTAGTCAGGGTTCGAGCGTCTGCGGCGTGACAAATGAACCCGCTCGGAGATAGCACGTTAATCACAATTTTAAACTTGTCCGGGCTATCTAAGAGACTTACGGGTGAAATCTTTCGAGCAAACAGCTTTATTAAGTACCCTTATTTACTGACGGCAGTATTAGACAGATAATGTCTAAGTGGAAACGGCGGAGCTAAGTGTTGTAGTAATATGCGCCAGCTGTCTTCGTTGGGAGGCAGGGGGATACAAGAGGCGTGTTCACTCGACTGTCAAAATTACGTGCACACGTACCTACATTCAGTTCAGGGAGCCGCGTCGCATTTTACTCGAATATGTTTTTTTCCTCATTCAGTGCCGCTGGAAAATGTGTGCGCAAACTTGCCAAGTCGTTTTTCAATTACTTTGTCGTAATGCAAACAATGGGTAATAAATGTGAAAAAGTGTCGTAAATCTAAATTTTCCCGGATATGGTTTGGGAATTTATGCTTCAGTTTATAAAACGGTATTGCTAAAAGGAAGGTGGATACGGATATTAATTGATCGTTCATATTGTAATTTTTTTCCGGTATTTACGAATTACCTCAGTTGGATATGTTTTCAAGCATTATTTTTTTAATTCATTAGGTTTATTTTTAATTCTTTGTTTCAAAATAATCGTATCATGAAGAAAAATGCATTAGTAACCAGCCTGATGAGGCCGCCGTCAGATATATCGAAGCAACCAAGGTGCTCATAAATATTTGGCCATAAATCTTGGTATTAGAGTGCATGTTCGGAACCCTACTAATATCTCAGGCTTTGTATGGAACATCAGTATTTTTTTCTGAAATCGGATGTCGATCCCATAGTAAAAGTTCATTAATGACCTCAGAATGAACCCCATACACTTTGGCCGGTGAATAAACCACCTAAGAACCCTCATCCTGTACACGTTCCCTAAACATCTAATAGTACTTATTGTCCCATCGGTTTTACACTTTCTCTGGGAGTCTTCTGGGACCCATAAACTTCCCATGGTCCATTTGGCATAATGTGATATCCGTTCATGTTACCAGGCTGACATGAGTCGCCAGGTGCTAGCCGTTAGAGGCGGGCGTCGAAAAATCGGCACCTGCCTCGTTGTCGCTGATAAATGGCGTGAAAAGGGTGTATCGACTGGGTCCTTTCATATTGGAACTTTATCATGTTTCCGGACATTTTTCTAAGAAATGATGGAATTGCGAGTGCTCCAGTTATATTAACAAGAGCACGGAATCGCATATGTGATGTAAACTTTCTTTGTAATTCTATATTAGGATTTTCTTCTCCTTGGACTTATTAGTCATAGCATTTAACACACGGCAAACCTAATACCATTTCGTGGCACCTTTTTTGTATGTCATACCTACTTTGTCTTTTTTTCTATTTCTAATTGTGGGGACGATATTCATCATCAACTAAAAAAACAAAAAAAAACAACCTTAATTCCCTGTCTCTCCGATTAATCGGTGAACATGTACTACATAATAAAAACTGATTTAGGTACAAATGTCCCCATCCTTTTGAAGCTTAACGATATTATTCAAACGTTGTTATAACCTTTTTCTGTAATAGCGTTAATCGCGATTTCATACGCTCCACACACTCCCTGCTTTACTCAGCAGTCTGTAAAGCACTTTCCTCCACCTGTCACCATTTCGTATTACGCCACCTTCCTCATCTAAAAGGCCTAAGCGCCTCTACCGTTCACGCACTTAACACATTTCATACACGTATTCTAACAATAAACTAAAAACACTCACATAACCGTAACGCTTAATATCAAATGCGTTAAGGCACATAATCGGGTAACGGCTTGTTGTAAAGAAAAGGTGTTTTTCTAGTGTCAGAAAGAATGGAGGGCACTCGAGAAACGCTTTCGGTTGCTGAGTTTATTGTTTTGCGATTTTCGAGGTATGAGAGATAAACGCTTAGAATAAACAAGATCTTTTGTCAATTTTCCTGTGTGCTTAACGTTTTCGCGGAAACTTTAAAAGGAATTTCTTGTGAAGATCTTTAAATCAATTTTCCGGTTTAGATTGAGGGTAAAGTAAACATTGATTTCGCGTTATACATCCTTCTTTATAATTACTTCGCTGGTGACGAGCAAGCATGCTGTATTCTTGATATCACTATAAACGCTTGGCTCAATGCGCTTTTTGACCCACAAATACCCAATGCTATGGGACTATCCCTTGAGAAATTTCGAGCGTTCATTACACAGCCACATTTTTGTGGAGCAAAATTCTGCTGCTGGCGTCCATTCAGGTTAAAGCAGACGTAACCAATAGGACAATCGTCAATATTGACATAAATGCAATAATTTTGTAAATTCGGTATGGTTAAGCAATTCTGACCGGCGTTTGGGATGTTTTTCGATAAACGTTGCCCAGACGTTTTCCAAATAGGAGTTTCTAACCATCCCCCATTAAGAACCATGTTACAGTCATCATCAGATATCGTGTGAGCACCCTGGCCGATCAGATATTTCTGATAGTGACCGTATAATCTTCTTGTAATTGTAAATGCCCGTCACGTTTCTAAGATCCAACCGACCTCTTAACATCTTCAACTACTAAACAGATTATCCCATACAAATCTAACTAATCATAGTTTAGTTAATCTAATCAGACGGGTACCAGGGCCGCAGCGGTTGCGAAGAGCCTGAAGCGTTCCATTTCACGACTCAACGGCTGCAATTCCGGAGTCGATATCGAAAGGGACGCTACTCGATTGCGTTGACGACGGCTAAACGGCTTTCAGGTCGTAGATGAGCTCAGTAGATGGAGCAAGAAACCTCATGCATAGAATAGAAGCAAGAGAGACGTTATAAATATTGGATGTCATATACCAAAGAGAAATATACCAAGATCACCAACGTCCGAGGTGGGAATCGAACCAGTCAGCTTTTACACAGACATGTTTTTATATTTTTGTATTGTTCCGTTTTTACCAAACCAACGGCAGTGTCAAAGTGGCAGACATTTGTATAATAATCTTGTTTTTTTTTGTGCAATAAAGCTAAAATAAGTATGCCGTGTGGTGACGGCAGTAAGAATACATTTCGTCCATTAAATACAAAAGCGACACATGTCAAAAAAATACTTTTTACAGGGGAGCTGTTTAAAGATTTTGTATTCGTTTTTTGTTCACAAATTTTTTTTACAGCATTTATATTATATGTGTTATATATCAATTTGTAGGTATTTTAACCCTCTTTTGTTGTGTTTGGTTATTAGAAAGTGCTGTACAAGCTTTTATGAGCGTATACGTCCGTTTTGCATAAAAAAGTAACATTAAATCTGAATTTTTTTTTCCATGAAAGGCCACAAATACAAAAAAATAAGCAGTTATTTCATTTAAATCATACATAAAATCATGTCTTAAACATAGAAATACTGTTTTTTTAACAAAACTGAACCAGACAAAACTTTTTCTTACTGTTTCTTTACTTACATATTGTCAAAACATGTTTATAGGTACCGTAAACCGGGGTTACTTTGATTAATTTTAACTTTGGTTACATATTTTGATGAATTTAACGGACGTACTAGTTTAAAATTCAGATATAATTATCGGTTTTCTTCAAGAATCAACCTGCTATATAAAAAAATGTGGTAATTTTAGTTAATAAATATAAAATAAATACAACGCGATCTAAGTTATATTGTTGAGAATGGAATTAATACTTTGATACCGCTTATTTTTACTATAAACTGGAAATAGCCCACCTAAAAGCACGTAAATAATAAAAATCGGTTAAGTACATCTTTAGTTATTTGTGTTTTCTATGTGTATTGTATTTGTGTGGTGGTTACTATGATCCCATACAAAATGATCCAAATTGATATGTTTTGACGGTTTACTAGTTTTTTCATTAGAATTGATGCAAGAACTTAATTTTTACCGATACAAAAGTATATCTTTCAATATTTAATTGCAGAGATAATAAGTCTTTCCTAAAAATCTACTTATGATTAGTAATAATGTAATAATTTTTTTTTCTAGACGACATGACAGTTTAGCGCTAAAGTACTTGGGTACTACCTATGTAGTGAAGCAATAGGCATGATGACTGTCAAGTCAAGTCAACATCTTTTTTCGATTTTTGAAAGATTTACATGAAATACACAAAAGTAACGTCACGTTTGTATACTACACTTATATTAGTTAAATAAAAGTTCTGTACAATAATGACTGTAGTCTATATCTTAGTAATAATTTTTTCGTGTATGATGCCGTGCATAATGTCTAATAATTTATTTTAAATACAGTCATCATCCCTATGTTGGCAGTCCCAAAAGTGAAAAAATAAATATTACTAATATAGGTTTTTAGATTCGTTAAAACATACACCGGAGTTAGATCTTTGTTTGTTTTACTTGTATTGTATACAAATAATATAATAGGAAAATATGACAAATACTTAATAATCCGAAGTTTATGCCATTATTGTTTCTTTGTAGTCGCAATTATAGGTACACAAAATTCACAGTCATCTTCCACACAATCTCTAATATACTTTTAAGTAAAACGAACACAATACAAAGTACCACGTTTTACAATTACTGTTTTTTTAAGATTTATTGTATTTTTTAAGATTTCATGCAAAAGATACTCAATTATTCAATCTGGTACATTTATGGATTTTAATATTATACTGAATTAAAAACGGTTGTAAATGCAACAATGTTTTTTGAAATTCAACATTCCGTATTGCGGCTTCTTTGTTGATAAAGAAATCGAAACCATACATATTTACTTTATTCAAAACAGCATCATGTATAAATATGGCTCCTGTGATTGATGCATTCGAATATATTTTTAATTCAAAAAGGTTGCAAATCCTAATACGGCAGTTTTGATGAATGAAAAATCAAATTTAAGAGAATATTTTAAAATTAAAGCAGCCACATTCCGTTTTGCGACTCCTTTTTATATAAAGAAACATAATATTTACGTATTTATTTTATTCAAAACGGCCACATCTATAAATATGGCACCTTTGCTTACATATTTTTTAACGTAATCACTTATTTTTTCGTTTCATGGCACTTTTTCACAAAAATGTCGTGTGTTTTGGTCGACAGTCGAGTCGCAACTGACAAAATGGCAGTTTAGCACTGAAATAAGTTTCGAAAGAGCGATAGTGCAAAAAGGGCACCTGCATAATTTTGATACTTACTAACGTCAAATCGACAGGTATCTTAGTGTGACGTAAAATATTAGTGCTGATAATGTCGTTTTTGCAATAAAATCATTTTTCACGGTTTTTGAGTTGTGTCGCTTTTGTATTTAATGGACGATTTGTCACCACCCCAACTCCTCCTGCGGGTGTCGTAAGAGTCGACTAAGGGATTGAAGTGTCACTGACCGTTTTACAAGATTGATGATGGGCAGCAGCGTCATCATAGTGGACACATTGCTGCGATCGCCAATCCGCTTGCCCAGCGTGGCGATTATGGGCATTTGCCTCCTAATGCGTCTATACGCATAGTTAATAGGAGAGGTCTACGTCCAGCAGTGGACTAACATAGGCTGATGATGATGATGATGAAGTATATAAATAATATAGAGAGCGCGCTTTCAGCTATGTGCTCATTTGTCATTTCCAGCTTAGGTAAATTGATTACATCATTCGTGTACTTTATGGGCATTATAATAGGAGATAGGAGTCACAGGAGTCACAGTAGACAGTAGTCAGCTGTTTAGAAATTTCATATTTGCGCTCTTGGACTATTTTTTCATAAAGCAGCACATCGTTATAAGATGTTAGGAGAACATGTATCACTACTGAACCTAAGAGATTCATCACAAGACTTCATCAGGTTTAGTTTAAGGTACACCTTAATTTGTTATCGAACACACGTTTTGTTGACAAGAATAAGACCACAGCACAGACCTTTCTATAGCCGTGTAAGTAGTAAACGAGTATTATCTGTTTGGAAATCTTAGAAAACACTTGTAGAGTCTAAAAAATGTAGTCAATGACAGGGCTCTAACTCTGTCGATAAAATGTTTGCCTCTTGCAAAGGCTTGATCACTGCACTTTGCTCATAATGCATTTGAGGCCATTTTGCATGCTCGCAGAGGCGTGCAACGTGCATCTCAAAGACTGGTTATACTTTGAACACTGTCTGCGATCCTTTGAGCTTTCAAATAAAGGGCGTTACAAAATTTATGTAACGTCGTAAATTCTAAATTGACCAACATTTATGCAGTACGTCGCATGTCTGTCATACAACATAACATAACATATCATGGTAACAGGACAAAATAACATCTCAAAATATAATTTTATGGTGTGGTAAAAGTGACCATATTTTCCTGCAATGCACGCGACAAATATATTATAGTAGTGACAGAACAGAAACAAAACTGCAGCAGCAGTTTAATGTTATCAAAAAGTAAGAAAAAAAACTATGTTCCATTTTTTTTGCCCACTGGCATTCAATTACTATCATTAGGGATCGGAACTATACGTACAAAACTTTAACAAAATTTGTCAAGTGGACATGAAAGTGCATATACATCCATAAAATATAGATATCTTCATTGTAAGTTCAAGATTCCGATAAGTCAATAAAATTGGATACATGTTTTTCAATAATATTCGTATTTTTCTTGGATAAAGTGTTCCTATATGTCAGTGTTGAAGTTTTGCACCCATAGTTCCGATCCTCAACTATTGCCTATGAACACGGGATGAAGTCAAAAGATAGATTGCCGATCTTTCTAATGGTAGTACACTATTCTTCAAAGGTTGAAGGTAGTATCGGTTCAACGAAGCGTTTCACAGGCATATCGCCGCTACTTACTCAACGTCGTAACTGCAACACTCGACACTCCCTTGATGGAAAAATCAACCGTATTCAGAGTGAGAGAAAGATGTCATTTCCATTAATTGTTTGATGTATATATGAGTCAGTATAGAGACGATATCGTTGGCTGACAACCAAAACTCACTATAAGAACTGTCACTATTCTTAGCAACCTCGTATGTCAGTATTGACTCAGAACTGAGATACGAGTTCTATTTTGAGTAGGTATTTGTGACTTAGTGAGTTTTGGTTGTCAACGGACGATAGATAGATTTACGGATGACTGGCTTTAACTTGATCCGTCCAAGCGCAGGATAACTGTGGTAATACCAGAATATTCCAGCAGCTAGTACTCGTAATAGTGCAGTAATCCCCGTAATCTGACGGTTATCTCCCGACAGCCGTCTCGTCCCGCGCGTCTGACGCAATTACGTAATAACGTCCCGGTAGGGACAGGAATAGAGACACATTTAGTAGATAGTTCATCAGTACTATACCCTTTAATACACACACATCTCAACGAAATAGATCATAATAAAACACTTGAAATAGACAATAATAAAACACATTCTCGCAAGTTAGTAGACGTGAGATAATATGTCTTATCTGTAAAAAGTGATCTTTTCCAGACAGTCGTCAATCGATGATCAAGATCATCTTATTTTGGCACATGAGTACCTCGTCATATTTACAGCATTAAGAGTTCTTTTGACATTCGCATTCGAGTTATTACCGTTGGCAAAAAGAACTGAGCTTTGTTCAGCAAAATAATGGTGAAAATAAAAAATTCCAACGACCTAATCAATATTTTGTAGATGACAGTGTTATTTTGTTGATCCTTTACTAATTAAAAGTAGATCGACGATTTGTTGTTATTGTACTGTAACCCTGTAAAATGTTCGTTACGTCGGGATTTAGGTAAATCTAATTAATGTACGCGATATAATCCGTTAAAATAGTTTTATTTCAAATAATCATTTTAGTTATGTTTAAGCTGAAAACTAATTTCAAGTGTAATCTAGGAAAACTTAATCATGGCGACGATGTTCAAGAAAAAGTTGATCGACCCAATTATGTCTTCTACCTGATTTGAAAGTCATTCCTTTGGCTGTCGTTTAACTTATCAAATGTACACCGAGCGTCCTCAACTTTCCCCAAGTACGTGAAATCAGTTTTCCAATACCCAACTTTGCAAACCTGCACGGTGGGCGAAGATGCGCGGAAAGTTTGAAGTGCACAGTGGAATGCACCCTTAATTAGAAGTTGGGAATGCAGCCCGTGTGCACTCGGAGTGAAAAAAAGGGAGTGAGCGAAATTACTCTCGAAAAAGGCTTTACTCCCGTGGAGATTCAATGGGTGTTGTCGAAATGTACGACTGACGTTTTTGGGAGTTGAATCGGCGGAGAAATTGAAGGATGGAATGTGGATGTGTCGCGTATTTGAATATTTCCTACAGATATAATATGGTTGTTGATTCGAATTAGAAAATGATTGTTTCGATTTCGATGTGAAGCATAGGGCTATTTGTGTGCGTGAATTTTTCTGTGATGTTAAGTGATTTGTTCTCTTCCAATCGTGTACGTGTAAAACATAGGGTTTTATATTGGTCTTGGTTTAATAATAATAATAATTAGGTATTAATAATAACGTCCGCTCGATGGTTGAACGATATTCGAAAGAGTGCGGGTCACTTTTGGATGAGGTTAGCTCAGGACCGGGACCAGTGAAATACAGGAAGAGAGACATCTGCTCAACAGTGGGTGATAAAGGGCTGAAAATGATGATGAATGTTTTTTTTACACAGCATTACATAAGGTAAATATTAAATAGGAGATTCAAAACAAAACTAAACTTGAAACGCATTCAACCATATCGCTGCCCCAATTATTACAAGTTTCTATGTTGCACTGTTGTCATCTTGAAATTAGAACATTGTCAGACCAGATTTCACTACCCCGAAAATGTTGTTACATGTAGAACTCTGTAATATTACCCTGTAGTAGCGATATGTTGTCATAGCAAACATGTTCTTTAAATAAGTCTGTTACAAGGCGATTAAACGCGATGAAATGCGAAAGTGATGAGTAGCACAATAAACCAACAGTAAACGCGTGACCATCTTAAGATTCATAAGCCACCTGCTATAAGAATAATCGATATTGTAAGATGTCCCAAGATATTTATTGTTCCCGAGCTACCAGGCGCTTCGAAAATTGTTTCTGTAGACTCGGTGCTTAGAAAAATGTACCGGCTGCAGCAAAGTTGGCGAACAATGTACAAGTTCGAGTGACAACTTGCTCAGCAAGGAGCGGAAGAACTTCGCCTGCGGGTACCTGGAACTCTTAGCGTGTTATGTTGTCCTGGTAAAACATGTCGAATTGATAATGCTTTAAAAATGCTGCATTTTGACATAAGTAAAAAAATAAGCATTACTAAAAGCGTGTTTTATGGAAATTCGGGTTTCATAAAAAATAAACAATAGCATTCGCATTAGTGCGAGAAGAACGAGTAGTTCATGTCTCGTCATCAGTACCTTCGTCCGAAGTGAGTATCTTAAATCGACACGAGATACGAATTTCCTTTTCGCACGTATATCGTACGACGTTTTTCGGTACAAAGCCCTCCGAAGTTTCGAACTAACAAAAAATTAACCACTTCTCGCATTAGTGCCATTGTGAATTTCTTATAAACACGATCTTCCTTACAAAACAATGTCTTGATTTATCGCCAGTATTTTCGCACTTGTATCGTAATGTAGGTACTGTTTTCATATGATGTTGAAATGAAATGAAATTGCTCATTTATGTTTTTCTGTCTTTGCAGGTAAGTCGTCCAAGTAATGCACTGAATTGGCAACTAACAAGTGAATTACGTTTGAAAATTGTAAATGTTGGTAAGACTTTTTAGGTACTCACAAATGTGTTAGTTTTTAGTAAAACGTCCCACTTTGTCGCCTACCATAAAGACGAGATTTCCTTGAATCTTCATATGAATAAACTGACAAAACGGCTTTATGGCAAACGACAATGTGGGACGTTTTACTAAATTTACACACAAATGTTGTCGATTTAGACTTTAGATTTAAAAATTATTTTGCTTTATGGATATGGGTCAATCACTTTATTACGCCATTCTTTACTATGGTTATGTTTTACTGGATCACCACACAGTAAAATCTAATACACAGTAAATTAACATGTACAAAACTTTGAACTTTTTGTCAGTTATGCGACCTTTACAAGGTCGTAGAGCTTGTAGGGTACTTTCTTCTAGCAAACTATGCAACAATTTTCCCCTGGGTGACGTGACAGAATAACAACAAAAAAGGGTGATTATCTGATTATAAATAAATAAAAATCTTGGGACATCTTACACAAATCGACCTAGTCCCATGGTAAGCTCAATTAAGGCTTGTGATGTGGGTACCAGGCGACGATATATATAATAGATAGATACATATAGATACGTTAATACATAGACAGCCATGACCAAAGAACAAATATTTATGATAAATAAATACACAAATAAAGCCCTAGCCGGGATTCGAACCCGGAACTTCCAGCTTCGTAGGCAGGGTCTCTAACAACTAGGCTACGGAGGCTGACGCCCCTAAAACATATATTACATAATACTACCAAGCTAAGTTACGACAGGGTATAGGCCGATTTCTGCATTAGGCCAAATGTTCTCCAAGATCCGCAAAACAAGACATTATCTAAGTTTGGGGCCATTAAGGTTTAGGCCTTAGGGGTTTTCCCTCGTACTTAATTCTGCGCTTAATTATGTTCGGCGCAACGATATAGAACCTATACGTGAGTATAAAGAATTGGTTATATAAGAGCAGTATTATTTATGAATGATTTTTGTAAGCTAATCTTTTAAAAATTACGTGGGTTTTTTAGTCGACTTTCATACATGGGCGTCAATTTGCTGTAATCTATTCACTGTGTCGATTTAATAAAATAATGAGAAACACTAGTTCAATCTCAAAGTAATTTGCTTCGTTTGTCATATAATTAGTCATATGCGCAAAAATGTTATTAAACATTTAAAAAATCAGAATTAATCTGCCGGGTTTGCATAAGGAATACACCAAGTCCTTATTTATTTTTAAAATTGTGATAGATACAAAAAGTAATAACATATTTGCCGTAATAATATAAAATAAAATTATATTAAAAGTTCCAATGATGCTGACAGCATTGCCGAAAATCAGATTTCCATCTTATTTTTTCGCTACACAAAACGTAATTCGTCGAAATTCGTTGATTTCGTAGAGTGGGGGATAGAAAGAGCATTCGCTCGTTTGCGTTTGGTGTAAATCCACCTTCAGGCACTGGTCCCAAGTCCCAAGCTATCGGCTATAGAAAGGAACAAAATAATTTATCCCATTTATTCAAAATATATCCCCATACTTTTTTGTAAATCTGTAATTTGTTCCCTAAAGGCTTCTAAATCCTTTGTGCAATGCAAACTACCCTCATAACATAGTCTGAGTTCTAACTACACGCTCCGGCCATAAAAATGACAAACGCCTGTAATTATGAATGATGTAAAACGAACCGTATTTTTTGCGGTAATAAATTGCGAGTTAATGGAAGGCCAAAGTGCGGCGGGCCGGCCAAGATCATGTTTATGCAGATCCCACGTTTTTTACACCCTTCAATGCTAATTACCTCATCTTAAATTACTTTGTATAGAATAGGGACCCCTGCTATGCTATTCTCTTATTCACACATTCGACGCTGCGTTCGTCAACGAGCTCGACGTCGAGACAGCCTTGTCTAAAATCCTAGCTGTTTTATTTGACATTAGGAATCGAGGCTGTGGGCGAGTTCGTCGCTGTTTTTCGTTAGAGAATACGAAGTTCTTACATTAAACGTCAAACTCTCGACGCAGTGTAGTTCCAGCTCACGCCGCATTCGTTGCCGAGCACTAGTGTCGTTTAAAGTACATTAGTGAATACCATTTTTAGGCTCGACGCTGCCGCAGCGCTGACAGCAAGGCGGTTTCCTTAGTGAATAATACTGCTTTAGCTGTACCATAACTTTGCAAGTATTGGTAACGTTAGGTTTTACTCGATACGTAAAGCAGGCCATCGCGCTCACTTCAATATGTCGGTGCGAGCGCGATAGAAAGCATTGCGTATCGAGCAAAACCTAACGTATCCTTTACTTTCCAACTCATGGTACTACTATTGGGTACTTAGACAAGTTGTCAATCGCTAACGCTTAATCGTCAATCGTAAACGAAAGGCAGCTACCTGTCTTTGTCGCACTAATATGAAAGTGACAGAGAGGGAAAACTACAATACGCTACTAAGCGTTAGCGATTGTCAACTTGGCTAAGCATCCTGGTTGGGGCATATAAAGGGTTAAGTATACGGAAATAATTCCGGCGTTAGTAAACTCGGTATATTTTCTTTGGTATATGACATCTAATATTTAGAAACATAAGACGTCACTTTTTTCGGAAAATCAGTTTTCCAAAGGCACTGGTCCTACCGCTTGTAAGTGTAAATACACATACTGTGTACTCTGTTTATTTAGCTCCCATTTGTTTTTCCACCATTGTTTTCCACATCTTACACAAATAGACCTAGTCCCACAGTAAGCTCAATTAAGGCTTGTGATGTGGGTACCAGGCGACGATATATATAATAGATAGATACATATAGATACTTAAATACATAGACAGCCATGACCAAGGAACAAATATTTGTGATAAATAAATACACAAATAATGCCCTCGCCGGGATTCGAACCCGGAACCTCCAGCTTCGTAGGCAGGCAGGCTATTTGTTATTTGACATGTCTTATGTTGTTGGAATATAATTATATGTAATATAATACTCCACGTTTCTACTATGAACAAACAAAACAAACTCCGAAAAATGAATATACACTAATATAAGAAAATGGAAACAAAATCGTGTTGCCAATGTAATATCAAATATTAGTTATTATCAAAATCAAATATGTTATGTAAATATAATTTGATTTGCTTTTGAATACTATTTGGTTCAATTCTATTAAAATTTATTATGAAAAGCTAATGTTTACGCAACTACATACGTTTCTTCAAAATTATATTAATTACATAATAATATTTGCATTTCCCCCATTCGTTAGTCGGTTAATCGAATTCTTGTATTTGTTCTGGCCAACTTTTACTTAATTCTCCGCCTCTGTCCTAAGCAAATATGCTCTGGAAATATGCTTGCTTCCTTATGGGCTCCTGGTGCGAGCGTTGATGAGTTTACCTTCATGTTTCGATTCAAATAACATATATATTTTCATCTGTATTGCATCAAAGTGGAATCAGAACGTAAATTTAAAGAAAAAAAAATAAAAAATCTTTATGTTCTTAAGTAAGGCGCATTTAATTATTTCGAGGGTTGCCTGCTGAAACCTGGTAAGTCAAACAAACCCATTTTTCAAATAGGTATAAACTACACGATGATTCTTAATCCGTGATCAGGAGTAGAAAAACATTAAAATTTAGCCCAAATTAAACTTATTCGGCGAGGTCTCAAGTTATTTCTTCACTGTTTAATTAATTAAAAGTGAAAACCTAATTAAAACAAATTACCACTTAATACATGGTCATCCTACAGTATAAAGTTTAACTACGATACGTCAAGTGCCATCAGTATGGCGGGAAACGGGAATTTGACAGATCTTTTGTCAATAAAGACTTCTATCTCTTCATTATCTTATCAGTGCAACACTGATAACGACGAACATAATTGATAGGAGATTATGTTAATGTTAGGGAATGCAACCCGGGTACCCGATAACCCGGGTACCCGGGTACCCGACAATATTTAGGGTCGGGTAAAACCCGGGTTTTCAACTCATACCCGGGTTTTACCCGAAATAAAAAAATATATTAAATAATTCAAAAGTTAAGTAAAATTTGAAAAATAATGTTACGACCGAAACCCTAACATAAGAGTTAAAGCGTTATGGCACTTATAACTATTTCTATTATCATCTAGCCCTCACTTATTTTACACTTAAATCGCGAAACTTTACATTTTTAAATGCATGTGGAACGGGTGAGACATTTCATTTCAACCCTTTTGTTTTCGCCGCTGCCCGCCGCTCAGGTAGGTAGCGATAAGAAGATAAACAACAATGACCAATGCACATGTTACTAGTTCTACGCCCTTTACTTTTCACGCCTCACCCCGGTTGTGGCATTAGTTTGTTAATAATTTGCATTTGCACTTGTAGTCAGTGAGGTTGAGACACACGACGCAAAGACACATTTCCTATATGTTGTTACTTCATTTGTAAACGCCAACTGAAAACAATGCCGAAGGCGTCGGATATTGTCCGGAGTTGTTCGTGCAAAGTCTGTTTTTAATATGATTTTGAAATTAAATTTTCAATGTTTCAAACGTGAGTTGACATCATCATCTCATAAGACGTCATAAGACGTTCAATGTTGAACATCAGTCTCCGCTGTTGCATCCAGAGACTCCTGCCCTGCAACCTTCATACCGTTGCATCGCATGCCCATCTTGTGGGTGGAAATCCTACGCTGCAAAACTATAGTCTGCTTTCGAGCACTTTTCGACCCCATCTGCTCCTGCTCTCCTATGGCCAATGTGGCCTGCCTATTGCTATTTCAGCATAATCTGGATGGCTATATCGGTGACTTTATTGCGTCCCCAGGTCTCCTAATTACAGATTAGATTACGCAGAGGAACTCCGAACGAGGGACTTTGAGTTTTGAGATGTATCCGAGAGTGAGTGACCCACGTTTAGCACCGTAGTCATCACTGGTAACCAAC
This sequence comes from Thaumatotibia leucotreta, assembly GCA_025490895.1. NCBI lineage: Eukaryota > Metazoa > Arthropoda > Insecta > Lepidoptera > Tortricidae > Thaumatotibia > Thaumatotibia leucotreta. Next base: position 44,188 of record JALPQI010004600.1, read on the forward strand.
ATTGATTCAACGTCGACAGTGTCGACATACCGATAATCATCGTTAATGACCCAAGCAGCGCCCACATCTCCACCGAATTAAAGGCTTTTTCATCGTCCACAAACACTTAGTGGCAAATTATACTCTTCTATCTTTTGCATGATTTGCCGCAGCGTAAGGACACATCCATATCTCCGTCTATAACTCTATAGATACTATATATGGTCCCTTCGTAATCCATTATATAAGGGAGGCTAGAAGTCATCAAGTATGCGTTCTAAACGGTTCGTGATGATCCTTGAAAACAGTTTATAATCATGACTAACCGTCTTCAAAAGGCTGTTATCACCTTTTTTGAAGAACAGCACCAGATCGCCTCTTTTCCATGACTTTCATGCTTTAGGCGTTTTGCCCTCGAACACATTAACGAGCTTCTAGAGGACTTTAAATACCATCGGTCCAACCGCTATCAGAAGCTCCCTGATTCCGTCGTCGCCTGGCACATTGTTGTTAACCTGTTTTAGGACCTTCCAATAAAAGGCTTACAATTTACCACCCAGGCGGTTTATTTCACTAGGGATATTAAATTATTTGACTTGAGAGGAAAATAAAACTTTTGACACGCCGATTTCACGCCGGTCAAAATCATCGGCGCACATGTCTATTACGGACTGATCTTTTTTTATATACAAGTTGTGAAATTTGTTAAATTCGTATTTGCAGTTATTATTTTCACAAATAAATGTAAATTCTGTTAATCAAAAGAGCATTTCATTAATAATTACCTTTTAAAACACAGAAATCAATACTTTATGCTATTTTGGTCGAAGACCGGGTACTACCCGGGTACCCGGGTATTAAAACGCAAAGTCGGGTAATACCCGGGTACCAAAAATGGCCGGGTATTGCATTCCCTAGTTAATGTGCATTACCTAAACTTGGCATAATCTTGAGCAAGTAAAGGAATTTGTTTTCATACAGTACAATTTAATGATCAAATAAAAACAATAAAACTGCATACCTGACCAACTAAAACAAAAAACATGATTTTAAACATAATTTAACATGTGTTCAAAATGTCCACCGTGTTGTTCTTGACACAGATCCGCTTCATTGTTCCTGTGATTGGATTGATTCACTAGAAATCTTCTTCAGCAAAGAATCTTAAGATTTGCTGATCCAAATCGTCAGGATGATGACGAAGTCGTCCGGGTGCTCGAGCATGTTGTGGCACTGTAAACTGTCCGAAGTCGCGAAGATTTTTGGTGCATGCGATTTATTAAATTGTGTCCGGGGATCGGAATGTTTGGATGAAGTTCGTGAAATAACTGTTGGGTTCGCCTTGTGCTATTCGTTTGTATTGACAAACGTACAGTATCGTAACGCTCTATGTTTGAGTACGGATGTGGTGGAGGCATGCTTTTTGGTGAATAATTATAATTTTCTCATTCAATATCCGTGACTATGACTTTGTTTATTATGCGTATGACAAAAGTGATTGACAATGTCATGGGCAAGGTTTACTCATAAATTGACAATTGCTAATAACTTTGTAAAGAGATTACAATACAACCTCTTAGAACCGATATGGTAGTAGTACAGTGACAAGGATTTTAGGATAAAATTTAATTCAAAATTAAATCATGATCAAAAAATAAATAAATTTGTTTTCACGTAATTACTACTTTAACGTAATCCCCATCAATTACTGAGTTAGAAAAAATGATTCCTGATCACGGATTAAGAATCATCGTGTATATGTATAGTATAACTTACGTGAGTGTGTCTCCTCAATGAATAGTTATCTCGACTTTCTTTTTATAGCGTAACTTAACAAAGTAAAGGTCTCCGTTGTAGCAGCTAGAACTTAATTTACCTATTACATACATAGTTTGTATGTGATTTGACTAGGTCTCAATATTTAGGCAAATAGAATTTTGCGTTAATCCTAATTCCTAAAAGATTTTTGTACAGTATGACCATTTTTTCAAAAGAGTGTCTATCTAAAAATTTACCACACAGATTTTGGACTTATTCATTTCCTGTAAACCTGTATTTACATTCTACCCCCAAAACAATCAACACAAGTGTTTCCAATCTGACAACCGACAGCCTCGATGGCGAACAAAAATGTTTACACATTTCGCGGGGCTAAGTGTTTTGCGAACTTCTCTCTCTGAAGAACAAAAGGTGTTTTCTGTTGTTAACCGAGCAAGCGAGTCGTGGGTCTTGAAGAAATGGTATCAATATAACGAGTTTCGTATAAAGAATCTTAAACTTGTGAAAATTTTATTTTAAACTCGTTTGGGTCCATTCAAAACAGGAATTTTGCGTTGTCTAGATTTTTTAAAATATCAGTCTTGTAAAACGGAATCCAGGTCTTTAATGGGTCGGCAACACGCATGTAACACCCCTGTTGCAAGCGTCTATAGGTTACGGTGACCGCTTCCCATCCGGCAAACTTATTTTCTACCGACGTGGTATAAAAAAAAATCTCAAGGTCGTATTTATACCAGTTTCTAAGGCTTCGCATTACTCGTCCGTCAATGGGAACTCGCCGCAATAGAAACGCCATTATGGCACGCACGTGCGGCCGTGTACATATGCTAACTACCTCCGACCCCGATCCGACCTCACCCTGTTTATTCTACAAGCCTTTCATGCTGCAAATCGTTGAGGGATACAGGCGAGAATTGTGGGGTTTCTTTTCAATATTACTACAAATTGCTAATCGTACATCTTTGAGCAATTGTCAAAAAAAAAGTTTGTACATTTGGATCATGTCATAAAAATTGATAGGCTGGTAGAGTCAATAGAGCTGAGCAAGATTTCCCAAAACGTTTGTATGAAACGTTAAATTTTTGTTAACAAAAATATATAGGAATTAGAGGTGTGCGCCGGCATAGAAATCGCCGGCGGCGCCACGCCGGCGTCAAGGCCACATTGTTCACCTGGGTCGCGTTTTATAAAGTTATAATTTACAATTTTGCTGTTTGCCTCTTTTTCTAGCCAATATGTGCGCGCGTTAGAGAGGCAAATAGGCGAAATTGTAAAATGTAACTTTATAAAACGCGACCCTGTACGTTCGTATGGATGAGAAGGTATTAAAAACTTAGATATAGTTTAGGGCAAGTTTATTATTAAAAAATAAACACGAAACGAAGTTATAGATTGCATTTTGATTGCATTTTATGCGGCAATTGTAATAATTATGGTGTGCGAAAATTATTTTATTAACTCGCACTGGGTCGAGTCGTGACATTTTGTCTACACATCTACAGATTCCCAATACTACACATTCCCAATTGTACAAATTCCTAATACTACAGACATTGTCAATACTATGCATTCCCGATTATACACATTCCCAATAACCAATAACACGGATTTCGAATGCTACAAATACCCATAGGTTCCCAATACTACGAATTCCCAATAGGTACTGCAGATTTCAAATACTACAGATACCCAGCTTTATATTATAACCTCGTTATAGTACCATCATCGCCCACATTGCTAATCATACATCGGTGCACTATTATACCTGCTGCGTACGTATAATACACACGAAAAAAAATTTTTTTTTTCATATCATATCTATTTTTGCATCGCCCATGTCGGTATGTTTTGCTTTATTTGATGATATGGCAGACACTTAAATTAATAGAATAAGTTAGTAGACAGCCATTAAACCTCCTATGGTGGTTTAACGAAGATAATGAAACAACACCCATCATCATCACCAGCCTATCGCAGTCCACTGCTGGACAAAGGCCTCCCCAATTTCACGCCACCGTTTTTGATCTCTGGCTGCTCGCATCCATCTCTTGCCAGCCATCCTGCGCAAATCATCGCTCGCCTTGCCTGAGGGTGTCCTATACTACGCTTGCCCAGACCCGGTCTCCACTCAAGAACTCGTTTACCCCAACAGTTGTCGGTTCTACGGCTTATATGGCACTGCCACTTCAGCTTGCTAACACGGGGCTATGTCGGTCACTTTGGTTCTCTGCCGGATAACTTTCCATAGCTCGCAGAGCGATCTTGAACTTGTGGACCAGCCGTACCGTCAGTGTCCACGTACTCCGTACGTCTTGACGGGTAGGACGCACTCATTGAAGACTTTTGTCTTCAGACACTGTGGGATCGACGATGTAAAGAATATAATATAATGAAAAAACACAAAGCTATATTATACCTAGGATTATAAGCCAAAAAGCGGTTCAATAAGGCCTATGTTACGACTTACGAGCAAGTGTGTTGAAAAAAGCATTACAGTTGGGAATCAGTAGACGTGAAATCTAGAGAATATGGAATCTGTAGACATAGGAATTTGTAGGCAATAGGCATGGTAACACAGAATTAGATTTGGATAGAAGAAACAAGTTCATTCATTTTTATGGCGGCTGAGCGTGTCAGATTTTGTACTGAAGTTGTTACTTGCCTATGATTTTAAATATGTCTCAGGCCCTTGAGTATTCATATTTTTTTGTGTTGTTGCAATTAATATTACTTAAGGAGGCATTATTAATGTTTTAGTTCATTTCTACTTATACAATTAGACGCCCGAAAGCTGCAAGCTGCGATTAAAGACGGACAACTCAGTGGATTTCACTGAGTTCATTTGACACGCTAAGTAGATACGTTTGCTTGATCTATGGTATACATGACATCTGTGCATGGTAATCTGTACTATCTTTAGAGTTAGGAATCAGTAATTTTGAAAATCTGTTGATATGGGAAACCGTAATATGGGAATATTAAAATATTGGGATTCTGTAAGTTTGTAAATCAGTAGTAAAGGGAATGTGTAGACTTGGAATTGGAATTCTGTAAAAGAATTTGTACAATTTGGAACGATTCTGCCCGAGTAGTGTGTTTTTTGTTCGTAGGTATATATCGTATAAATATTCTTTAGGCCTGAAAATCTGCAATCCAAAAGTGCTGCGCATACAATCTTTTCAGTCAGAGGAAACCGTTTGTCGATATTCGCAAGAATATTGTTGTTCAATGTCAATTTGATCAGCGTGGCGCGTAATTTAAATGATTTCATTCCGCAAATTTTTTGTCGCGGCGTGAATTTTGAAAACCTCGGCGGCGGCGGCGGCGTAGGACCCGCGGCGCGGCGCCGCCGCGCCGGCGTGGCGCACACCTCTAATAGGAATCCGGGAATAAAAAAGGAAACTTTCTGGGACATTTTGGGACATGTGGTGGATCTTACTCGGAATCATTGGGGCGATTGATCAATATCGAAGTGATCCAAATGTACAAACTTTTTGTAAGTAAGTATCATTTATTGCAAACCATGGTAAATACATAAAATGCTACTGTTTTGAGAACTGCTCTTCTACATATTATACGTCCACTTTTTTAGCTAGATCGGAGCCTTTTGCAAATCTTCCCAAACTCGACTGCATAAGGATATAAATTTATCCGAGGATATATGGATTTTCCGATATGTCGGCCTAAAAAATAAATACCGATATAATAAGCAAATTGATCAATTTGATTCAAGACACATAACATACACTAACACGTGCAAGGGAGCATTAACTTCTTATGAAAATAATTTAGATTGTTGATAAAGAATGGGCTAAAACTCAAAAGGAAAGGGACCTACACAACAAACAGAAATCAGGCTCCAGTACCCTTAACTTTCCCGGAAATATTTTTTGTTTTTCTAAGTCTTTTCCGTAGGGTTCTGGAAGTAGGCCGCAGGGTCTCTTTCCTGGAAGGCCAAATCAGCAATTTATTTCTTACTTACACGCCAATAGTTGCCTTGATTTCTTTTCATTACTTGTTTTATTTTCGTCTACAATGTTGCTCATTTACCCTAATAACTCTAATAAGCAAGGACTCTATAGGCTTAAGTTTCAGTTGAAATACGTATATTATCTTGACATGAAAATATTTTCAAGAAATTCTGAGAGGTTTTAAGAGCGACGATTACACATAACAGTCTGTCCCCAAATGTCAAGGCGTAAGCAGCTTACGTCGCGCACGTATGCAAGGTAAAAAGCACCTGTCACCTGCCTTCGGAGTTGGGTTTATGTTCATTCGAACGTACTTGTTGGCTTTTCGCCTGTCTGTTGTTTATCTGTGAAATATTGAAACCTATTCGTACTATCTTCAGTTGCAATCTGTTTCCAACGAAGAAGCGAAGTTTACTAAGCGAAATATTGTTTTATAGTAGTCCGCTGATTACGAGAATCCGAGTGGTTTAGGCATCAGCCGCGAAAGCTGAGAACATGGGTTCAAATCCCACTTCCGACGTTAGTGAACTCGGTGTTATTTCTTTGATAAATTACACCTATTACATATTTATAATTTCCGTATACTAAAGTATTGTGAAGGTCGCCGGGACAGGCTGGATGCAGGTCGCATCTAATCGGTACATGTGGAGGTCCAGAGGGGAAGCCTATGTTCAGCAGTGGACGTCTTATGGCTGAGATGATGATGATGATGATGAAAGTATCGTAAACGGCGTAGGCTTTATCACGCGTATTATGAGACTGATGTTCTCGTAATAATTCTCTCATAATATTTCTAAGTTTTCTTTACCAAAACATCATAGTTGTTACGACATGTTCAATAGAGCCAATTATCAGCGAGTAAACATGTCATTTCCGGTTTTCTTCAATGCTCCTAGAACGGAAGGCTACACCGGAGATGAACATACAAATCGACGATGGCTTTGCTCCGCACAATACCTAATCCCAGGGACAATGGGTCGAATTGTAGGTTACAGGAAAGAAAATAAAATGGGACAGGTCTGCATCGGAATCCAATTTGTATTCTTTTCGCACCGTTCATTAGTGATGCTCTGTTTAGTGATGTTTCGTTCCTGGTTTATATTCTTTGGGAATATTCTTGGTAGTGTAATGTTCTCGGGGATAAACTCTAGTTAGAAATGTTTGGGTATATTCCGCACGGCATTTTATTCTAACAGGTTATATACACTCAAATGTTTTGATTTTCGCTATACCGTCGTAAGGCCCAATGTACATTACAATACACACTTCACTTCAATGAAATTTGAAGCTTTCATAAACTCGATAAAGTCACTTTTCCTTTGTTTGATTCATTTTACATACAAACGAAATTCGGCACTGTTCCTTACACAGTAAAAATTCAAAATATGATTTAAAGTAATTAGTATGGTTGGCCTGACGAGGATACTGCTCCGTAAAGCATTCCGTAGAGCACAAGCTCCGCAAAATAACTACGCATATAACTATAACAAACCACCACCATTAATACTATACTCTATACGTGTTTCGCCTCTCTACGAAGCATCATCAGGAGTTGACGATGTTGTCGGTCTGGTGTTCGGCAACATTATTAATATGGACTTCCGCAAAGTAACGCCTGATTCAAATGATTGATTATAATAAAGCTTTTACGGTTGTAATATTAGCCAATGAGATAGTCGAGATAGGAAATGTGTTTATGACATGTTTGAGAATCGTCTAAAAAATTCGTTTGGTTTGATAGTTGGTCATCACAAGACGTTTCTTTTCTTTGTGTTTACGGGAGAGTATTAATTTATTATCCGCCTGTATTGAATTAAATACAAATATTTGGAATTAGTTCATATTGTTCTACTAGGAACACAAATCGTCGCGTGCCGGGCACATTTCGAAATCAAATTTTATGGAAGATATATCCGTATTGCAGGAACATATGGTCACTTTTATTTACCCCACAATTTTGTTTTAAAATGTGGCCGTATAGCAGGCACACGACGAAGTGTTGTAAGCCAAATAAATTGATGGACCGAACGAATAATATACAAAAGACACAAGAGAGCGAGTTGAGTCATGCAGAAATATCAAAATGTGATCTGAACTTAGAAACCTAGATTTTTGTATGTATGATCAGTGTTCATAGCTAACATGCCTCAGAAAAACAAAGGGAATATTCCTGCTAGCCATCACTAAACGTTACATTTGTCTTCGTCTTGCGAATCATTTAATTTGAATAGGGTGCCGTGTTCTCGCCTGCTGGCCTGTCCGGCTCGGTCTTGTCACTTTTGGTCCAATTCTATTAATATTCTTGATTGTGTAAGGGATCGCAACCGCCCCTAATCCTTGTTCTACTGTGTCAACAGGATAGTGGCCCTAAGAAGTCAAATGGTTTGGGAAATATGAAATTTATTCTCTTCTCTCATTATTACGTAATTTATTTTAACCTGCATTTTTATTTATGCGTCGTTGATGACATATTACTAAAATTATGAAACTAAGGGCCAGTTTCACCATCCACGAAACAAATATACTTGTCAGAAAAATGATTGCCGTCCCTTTTTTTTATATTCCTGCGGTAAAGGTAGTGATACTTTTATCAGGTGGGTATATCCAAGGATTGAGAAACAAGCCGTAAGTGTACTTTGTTCCGTGATACTGTGTGTATTATTTTAGAAGTAGACACTTCAAAACGTGCAAGATCCATAGAGAAATTGTATTTTATGTGGATTTTCCATTAATTTTGTTTGCTTGTAGCAAACTATCCCACAATGGTGCACTGTCGGCAAAACCAACAATTCGAGCCATCAGTTCGTGCGGATCCCACAATTTGTGCTCTCAACCGGCATTTGTTTATTCAGCCATTGCCAAGCAAAATTGTGAAAAAATATTTCTCACCGAAACAAATCGAATTTGTGTCAGTGTCGATGGCTATATAATATAACCGAGGTTTCCGTGCACAGGCTGCGCCGCGGGCGGGAATCGAATTTGGGACCTCGAGCTACCCAAATTGATTTACCTTACCCTTCCACCCGAGAGGTTGCGGATTTGATAAATTCTCAGCACGGGATTCTGGGACCGATGAAGATTGCAACATGAGGTGTGGGAGGAGTTTTACACGGATGGTTAGCCATTCTGATGTTGCGTGAAGTGGATGGCTGATTTCAGATTGAGATTTATTTGTGCTTTCGACAGAATCTTCTTTTTCCAATATATTTCTTACATGTGACATCGGGTTAACATTTTCAATCATCTTAAGATTATGGCCACGTTTTTTTACGGATCTTTGCTTAGCGGAGCGGTAAGGAGTGCGATTTTCGATTCAAAGATGGGTTCAAACATTTGAACAATGGTATTGAGCATTTCGGAACTTCGTTTAAAATATTTCATATTTTACAAATATCACAAGGAATCCGAAATTATTAAAAAAAGCTTAGTTTCCTCCGTTTGTTGCAAGGCCGGATGCCAGCTGGTTTCATGAAAAATAGTGCCAGTCCTGGCATCAAGATATCAAACGAACCGCAGACCCTTTGAGCCAAAGGTGATGCTTTTGACAAATCGAATAGGGCGAAAATCATTTCATACATTTATAATAAATGCCAATAGAGTGACACATTTTGCAGCCATGCATTCGCACGCAATAAATGATGCTTTGCTTATGACTATTGAGCATTTATGCGCGGAAATACATCAACAGTACTAATTGCACTATCGTTAACACTAGTGACACGTTCAACCGTAATGCCTTGCAATAAGGTCTATCACTGATCAATGAAGTGTAGAACAAAGAGTAACCAGCGTGAACGCGGTACACGTCTGCAAACAAAACTCGCGGATGTAAACAGATGTCACCAAAATTACGGAAATGTGCCTAATATCAGCTGCGTAGCAGTTTTTGAGCAAATAAATCAACGAATACGTAAATGTTATAGGTTATTCGTGACTCAGAATTCAAGCATATATAGGATGGAACAGAACGACGATCTTCCCCACTACCGACCAACGAATCTACCAACTATTACGATAAACTGGGACCAACATCGAAAACGTGCATGGAAAATTGACTTTTCCATGTACGTTTACTAATCAGTCATTTTGTATGAAGGGTTAATTTTTTTAAAGATATTTATGTTGGTCACATACTGAAAATTCATCGTAATGGTTGGTAGACTCGGTCGGTAGCGGGAAAGATCGTCGTTGCGTTCCACCCTGTATGTGTATATCACCTAGTAGTCCGTAAGCACAAAAGCATATTAGCATACGTAAGCATAGTTACATACATCAAAGAATTTCGAGTCTCTCTAGGCTGTTGCTTTATCTACGTAGGCCTATCGCTAATTCCGAAAATCGACAGTTTCGAACATGTCCTGTCACTCCAACGACACCATTATCCGAGCAACTGAATAAGAATGCTCGAAATTTTAGATTTCCTCCTCTAGTTTTATATTTAAGTACACTCTATACTAAAAGTAGATCTGATTTGAAGATGTAATTTTGTGCATTTGGCTTTATAGCAAGACAATAAATAAATTAGATAACATAAATACCAAGGCAGCAGAGAATTAAGAGAGTAATCTCGCCTGTCGTAGATAAACGAGTCTAAACACCGCGGGGTCCGGTGAAGGGGGTCCTGAATTCAATCAGATATTCGAAATAATCGCGAAGCTCAAGACTCATTTACATGGAGCGAGTTTACTTATCTCAGAGCTATATTTCTCGTAGTTGGAGTAAAACTTTATAATAATAATAACGACGCAAGGTTAAATCGTTCAGGCCCATGATGATCTGGCGTTCTTATCGTCTATCGTAGCGGATAAGACACCAGAAACGGTTCCTGCCTTTTCACACAATTTTATTTTACCGAATATCACTTTGCCAACTAAGTTTTCGTATATGATTCACTTGGCATACGTACCAACTTCCATCTGATTATATATATTTGTCAACATTAATTTGACCGAATTTTTGTTTGCTATCTAAGTTGGTTAGGTTGGATAATACAATCAATGTGAATGATACGTCTGCGAATATTTGCGTGATATTTTCGTAAAATGTTTATCGATAATTTAGAGAACCCACTGAAGCTTTTGAGCGCTCCGGACTATCATTCATTAGCTTCTGCTGTCATTCTTCGGTTTGCTAAACAGTGGGTATTCTGTAATTTCTGTACTATCACCAACATTATAACAAACCATTTATCACCCTTATTACAATGTTCATAAGGTCCACGAACGGTCGTTTACCATTGGTCATGGTACGTAGGTCAAGCTCCATAAACATACCAAGATTTTGATCCTTGCGCCGTCGACATACGTTCTAAAATGTATACATATTATTAGACGTATTACCTATCTATTCTGTCCCCGGGTCGACAGACAAATGGCACCCGCTATCAACAAACAAATGCCGGCCATTCCTCTGATGGACCTAGGTAATGTATGGTTGTTACTCACAACACTTACCGACCATTTTACATTGACCTCAAAGCGACGAAGAACCGCTGCTTAATTGCGGGTCAAGTTGTATAATTGTCGAAAGAAATGATTTCGAATACACTTTGCGACTCGAAGGAGACGTCAGTTTAATGCAAGTCTATAAGGATTTGAATGAATTGGGATTGCTTTTTTTTTAGAACTCTATACGCGATTAATGTAACTTTCATTCAAAGTTATTCTTTTAAATGTTTCAAGTCTTATTTACCAACGGCCACTAAAATACTTTGTATAGGGAAGTGGCCTTAATCAGTCTTACAAAATAATAGCTCAGTAGGTGGCAGAGATGAAAGATCAATTTCTAAAGCTATGTATCATAGAGTGGCGGCTCTACGATGCATTGCTATAAAAATAGATCTTTCAAAATATATTTAAAAAAAAATTGCTACAGCCCTAATAATTCCATACCATACACCTATAAAGTTGGCAGCAGTGTTTCAAAGATTCGGTCGTAACATGTCGATTATGTGTTTACGATAATGTATCTTAAAAATTATCTTTCCAAAGCTCAGAAAAGAGAGGAAACACACGAAAGACCAAAAAACGCCGCATAGAAAATGAATTATTTAACACATGAAAACGTCCTTGTTCTAGCTGGAACTGTTTTGCTTTGCTTGATCTAACATGAGACTACTGTAAATAGCCTACGAACAAATAAAATATGGAAGCCGCAAGACATACTAGATTGCCTTTCAAACAAGGTCCTGAATTTTAGTTGACAAGTGTCACCCCATCCTCCAATGCATTACGGCAATGAATTTCAATATCAACCTGTAATAGTTTAAACCGCGATTTAAAAATAGTTTTCATTGGTCTATCAAACTTTTGATTGGCTATATTCTAAAAACATTTGTCCAATATGTTGCGCCGAAATATGAGCGGTGTTAATAAAAGCGCTATGTCCTCTCCATCTTAGCACAATTAAACAATTGTTTTGGGGGCATTTTTGAGCTGGCGTTAGACGACCATGTTATATATATGGTCGCAGTAAATAGCTAAGTAGCAGTGATGTTGTTAGTACGAAATAGGGCTGTCGGCCGTTGCAAATGTGGTTGTTAAAGGAATGGGACAGGTAATGGGGCCTAGAGGTATGCTTGAGCTTAACGTTGCTAATGTGTGGCCCTAATTAGGAAAATGGCCGCCATTTGTATACGTGCATGAGTAGATTGAGCCTAATGCAACACTCTGGATACCTTGTGGTACTCTTGGGCACCAGAGCTGCACTTTTTCTCTCGTGATACTGTGTTATTAACAGGTCTGAAAGTGTGAGTTAAAATAGTAGTTTATGCAACCGTACGTATTAAACCAGAGTAGGGAGATTCATAATAGGTTGTTTTAATAATTACGTACGAGTATAGTTGCATACTCGTACACTACTTTATTGAAACACATATCATAAGTACTTCAAAATGAGTTCAGAATCCATAGCGAAATTACGTGCATTTGTACTAATTCTATTTGTAGTATATTTTTTTACCTACTCCAATATTACTGTGGACACATACGCCGAATCACTAATATTCACATTTCCAATGAAAATATACTTAGCATACAAGTTTTAACAATTATATTTTCATAACAGCAAAATATCCTCCATTAAGTAGCTTGTTTATTTAATCATTATACAGCACGATTCACGATTGAGCGTTAGCGATTGGAATCTTGGCTATCCCTGTGATCGATGCGGCAAGAAATTTCGATCGGCCATTTGGTGATACAGTCATCGGAAACATACAAATGCAATGCAGGCTACCTTTTAAAAATACCTTAGTTACTACAAGTATCGTCTGCAAATACATTTTTCTTACTACATAGTGCAAATATGCTGTGGCCAATGATGATGACGTCAGATGGGTTGAACCGATAAACTGTAGCCGTACCATGACTTTACAAGTATCGATAACGTTAGGTTTCTCTTGATACCGAAAAACAGGCAATCGCGCTCGCTCCAATATGTCAGTGCGAGGGCGATGGAATGCATTAACCCTCTATTAGTCAAGATCACCGATTACAATTTATCAAACAAATTTGAATAGAACATAATTATTAAAATAACAAACTTAATTTCACATTTTTTTTTATTATTATTATTAGGAACAAAAGCTTAGCTTAACGTTGTAAGCAATTTCGGGCCCTAAAAAACGAATTACAATTTTTTTAAGATTTTAAGGAACATGCATACATAACGTGTTTTTCAAGATTTTCCGAAACAAACCGAATGTCTAGTTTGAGCATGTATCGACATCTCTCGGAGATAGCAGAAATGTTTTGGCCATTCTTCGGTATGTATACCACAAGCCACAATGCATCAAAACAAGTTTAAAAATGTATGAAGGGTTTTATGGTATGTTGCCCGTAGGCAAGACTGTGATACAGAGGGTTAAGTATCGAGTAAAACCTAACTTATCCTTTACTTTCCAACTCATGATACGACTACTGCCCACTACAGTTTGAGTACGATTTCTATAAAATACAACCCTTTGAAGCACCTACTTTTCCAACAACTTGACAAAGTTCTGTAACTTTGGCAACCAAATAGTACAATACATACAAATCTCTACCAAGCCCACACTACTAGGTATACATCGGTAGACCTTATGCTATTCGTAATAAGGTCCACAGAACAGTTAAGAGTTGCCGTTTGTACCTATATTAACAGTACAAGAACCCCAGTTCGGTTCGGACCAAGTTTCGGATTTAATTTTCTTAATTGTCGGGATAAATATCGCGGGTAGAGACGAGGGGTCGGAGTTCGGATTGACTTGCGAACTATGGCGATTTCGGGCGATCCGACCCGCAATAATATTGCTCCAACTTGATATTTGTTAATCAATTCTGTTTGCAACATTTGCATACATAAATAGCTAAAGGATCAATCAAGAATCAATTGTACGATACATAGGTACTAGGATATAATCAAAGATCTAGTTCTATAACCACAAAATTTTGCTATATACTATAACCAGTTCCGTTCCATATCGACTCGAAGGGACATAAAGAATGTAAGAAACCAGTGCTTTGCATGCTGGAATATATATGTAAACAGTTATGTATACTATTATAAAAAATAAATTCAAAAAAATATTTTGTAAAACCTAATTTTCCAGGCCTCTTAATTGTTATTTGATTAACATTTAAAAAAAGTTACAGACATGCAATCAATGAACTAGATATTTCACTCATGGCCATAGAGTAAGTGTTCAATTGAATAATAGGAAATTATGTAAATACGTTACATAACTATAGTTGCATCTATTGTTTATTAACTGCTATTTTAAACTGATATATACACCATCATTCATAAAAACATCGAGTAGCACACATTACTACAACATTAAGATACGAGTGCGAATAAATGAAATTCCGAATTTCTGTATCGTATGACGTTTTTCAGGCCCCCGAAGTTTCGCCCTAACATAAATTAACCATTTCTCGCACTTGTGTGTACAAAAGCAGCACCTGCAAAGAAAACAATATTACTACCAGTGGCCTATTTCTCAAACGCTTGTGACTTGTAATACTAGTGGACGTCCTTATCTAATTAATGGTGTTAAAAAATAACTTGACTTGTATTAAAAGTTACCAGCTTTTGAGAAACGGGCCCCAGCAGGAGTTCAGTTTTGTTAAGAGTGTTGGGGTGAATATCTGAGCGTTTCAACCACCTAATTTTAGTGGCATAATTTTTGCCGAAGTTTCTACTCCTTACACGTGGAGCTACCACGAAATAAGAAAAAACAACACAATAATTCACAAACAACTGTATATTGTGGTGAAAACACCGGTAAGTAAACGAGTGTGCTTTCAAGTGCGACGACCGAAAAACTGAAGCCATATTGGCACTCGTGAAACTAGATAGTAAACAATTCAAATTACTGTCATTGCATAGACAAGATAGCACTTGTATTCAGCCAATATCAAATTTCAATATTCAATACTTACAATGTGCTACTTTGTCATTTGTATAAGGTACCGTCATACCGTGCCTCCTTCAAATGACAACGTTGCACATTGTAACAAATAGAAACTTCGGCAAAAATGATGCCACCAAAATTAGGCGGTTGAAACGCTCAGAGATTCACCCGTTGATTCCTAAGCTACTTTTCCTTACCTCTCTATTTGCGTTTTTTCTCGCAAATCCCTCCAACAGCTCACCGAAATTCTCCTGTTTGGCTATGATCCCCTAGTATCCGAGTTCACATAAGTGCAATTACCCCGCACGGGTTGGCGCCCTCGTGACAGGTGACAGATGACAGATTTAAGTTGCTCGTATGTCTGGTGTAGCGGTGACAGGTTATGATTCTTTTGTGTTTATTATGATAAGCGGCTGTGATGTAAGCGGACAGGTGATTTTATAGAAAGGATAAATGAAAGGAACACGAAAATAACCCTTCGCATCTTGTCAAACAAAACATTTAATATTTTGAGGTATCCCGATTTTTAACATACTAAGCATTTCACCTACGATTTTTTGTTGCCCATTAGTGTTCCATTGCTGGCCAAAGACGTCCCTTGACCTATATATTGAACCATACATAAGACACTTTCATATATACATGATATTTCAGTACATTCTTATTATAACAGACATTAAAAGAAAACAGTTGATTAGGAGCGTTTTAACGAATGAAATCCGATTACCAGGAAAATAGATTGGATTTAATATTTTCGTTTATCATTCAAATACTTAAAGTAAGCTAGTAAGATAGCTAAATAAATTCAAATGTAAAGATCATCATCATTGGCCGTGTGGTGACGGCAGTAAGAATACAGTTGTCACCACCCCAACTCCTCCTGCGGGTGTCGTAAGAGTCGATTAAGGGATTGAAGTGTCATTGATGATGGGCAGCAGCGTCATCATAGTGGACACATTACTGCGATCGCCAATCCGCTTGCCCAGCGTGGCGATTATGGGCATATACCTCCTAATGCGTCTATATGCATAGTTAATCGGAGAGGCCTACGTCCAGCAGTGAACTATCATAGGCTGACGATGATGATGATGTAAAGATCATCTGTTGGTGATTGATTGGGATTTCGTTGACTGGTTCTCTAATTACTAGGCTTGGGGTGAAATTCTCACTTTAATGAACTTTTATAATTCCGGAGTGATTATTTTAATTAAAATGAATCTCATATCATTAACCATTAATGAGTTTCCGATTCAGTTTTAATCTCAAATGATTTCGACGTTGCAGTCGCAGTAAAGCTTCCGCGAATATTATTAAAACTTAATTAATTTACCAGATTATCCGACAGAGTGTTTTATAATGACGTGAAATCTCAACAACGTGAAAAGCGCACACTTTGTACCTACATTAGCTACAAAATGTACGAAACACACACGTTGGTACTCGCACAGTCTAAGGTCGTTTATCGCGCGCCATGCTTGTGTGATTGAGATAATATAATACATACCAGCGTAACTATGCGGTCACCATTCCGCCCCAACATATGCTCCATACCACAGTATAATGATGAATTAATGATGATGGCGGGCTTTCAGTTCATCCCACCTGTTACGTAAATCTTTACGTTAATTTGACTCTCTTGAAAATGTCCTTACGTTGTGACCGAGTCTGAGCTCATGTACGAGTATCTCACATGCCTTCATTTTCTAAACCGAACCACGAGAACTAGAAGAAGCGAGATGTAGGTATGTCTTTATGATGTTAACAAATGGTGCCAGAATAATAGCAGCTGAAAAAGCGGCATGATAATCTGTGCCAAGTAACAGTGGAATAATTGAATCCATCCGTCATAATGCCTCAGTACTTATACAAATAGGCTCAAATAGCGTAGGTGTGTGTGTGTATGTGTGTGTGTGTACATCTCGCGAAAGCATCCCGTCCAAACATTAATGTAAACTAATGATAATGCGGGTATACGTCCCCTAATGTATGCCGCAGCATAATAAATGCAGTATGTAAAACGCATTAGCATTTCAAATGACGCCGTTACAGGCACTGGAGGACGCGAAGATTGAATTATTAAAGCCGTTTTTTTCTAACAGTCATTTTCTTTTAGAGAGTAAAATGTTCCTTTTAAGAGCTTGAAAATTTCCGTTTAACCAGGGAACCAGGGCGAACAAATTTTAGCCAAAAAGCTACATCGATTGGTTGTTCTATTGTGGTATTACAGAATTTGATGGTAGTTGAAAGCAAATTGATTCGTTTTCTGTGTAATGTTGTAAAAGTACAGATTTTAACTAATTTGTGAAGATTGACACATGAGCTGATCCATAGATACACATATTATATTACCCTAGATTTTTTGTGATTTCCAGCGTTATTCTGTGTATGAAGGATATGGTGGATGTGAAACACAAATTTTACGCATAAATATCTAATAATTATTCTAGGTTTTACTTCTAGCCTTCTCGCTGGGACCACAAGGAGATTCATGTCATGAATATCGACTGAGGTAAATTAAACTACCAATGTTTACTAAATACTGTTTCAGAAGTACCAAACTCGTCACGCGGATAGTATGTTTTACTTGTTCTTTGATCAAAGTTTAGAAACAACTTTAGTCAAATCTGTATCTGTTTTCAAAGGGATGCCGTTCATCCTTAAAGTTTTGACATGTTTACTGTTCATGCAAATATGTAATTTTCAACTAAAAGGTATAACTTGTTTTGGTCGTCAGTCTGCCATGGTCATGAAAGACATAAATGAAAACTATTCATATTACCTTGTTTTATGAAATAGAG